>JANHAO010026612.1:0-11043 GCA_026873985.1 Saraca asoca | reverse complement strand
AGTATTTCATATGCATTCCTTGTAGGTTCATGGAATATCCTGTGTTATTCATTTATACATCAATTATGTTTTTTATGAAGAACAATATCATAAGATAGAATATGGGGCATGAGTTCAAACATCTTAATCATAGTGATACTATTTTTATCATTAATATTTGTCTTTTGTTTTTGTCATTTTTGAGTTCTTTCCATACAATAAGCCATTACTGGAGGATGCTTATTCCTCTTGACCGAATAGTGTAAATTTTCCATTTTTGTGCATAATTCTGATGGCTGTATTGAAATATACACATAATAACCCAATCAATTATTTGCCTCTTGCAGTTTAACATTAAACCAGATAAAGTTGATAAAGTTTGTCCTAACAGACCACCGAAGCCTCCTCCTATTGAGAAACTGATCTGCATAGTGACATACAGTCTAATTTCTGCATAGTGACAGACAATCTAATTTTTTATAAAGAATGTATACTAAACAATTTTTTGTTAGTTACAGTTTACAGTGACATTTTTCTTTCTCCAGCTTACATCCTACTTAAGATCAGCAAGATTTAGGCTCATTTTGTTGAAGCAGCTTTTTATCCCTGAGATTCTCTTGTAAACTTCATGTTGCATAGATACTGAGAATCTGAAAATTTTGATAGTTGGACAAATAACTGTTGTTGATTCTTTAATTTCGTGAAGGAAAGAAAGCTTTTGGACATTGATTCTTTGCAATTTTCTTTATGCTCACACAGTTCAAGTTAGCTTTATTTATCTCACACAGCTCAGTTCAGATAGATTGAAGTTGTTTCCATTGACAAATGGATTTTGCCAGTGTTTTGTGCAGCTAATTAAACTAGAATATGTGGATCAAAATGCGAGCCAGATGCGAGCTAGCCCATTTTTCAAAAAATAAATAAATAATTAAATGCGGGCTAGCCTACTCCGCATGCAATGTGGAGTGGGTCACCCCTTTTTCGGCCTGTTTAGGCTCACATCCACATGGGCCAGCCCATTTAGCACCCCTAATAGGAAGCTTGATTTTCCTTATCAGTATTGTTGCATCACCATTGAATCCATAAAAGGGGCTTTGGAGAAGGCTCAAATTGTCATATGCTCAAACCTATCTATTCAAAACATTTCTTGTACATTACGTTCACTAAGATGCCTGCATCGATCATAATCCTTCTTACCTTGGTATCTCCAATTCTAGCTCGGATAACCAATGCATCGTTATAGAGGGGAATGCACTCCACATGTGTCCTCATCTGTGAAGGTGATACTATCTAAGGTCATCCTTGCTTTTTTAGTAAGACTCTTAAATTCACTGTGTCCAGTAAACAGGACATGTTTTGCTTCCCACAGGTAGCATTCATATAACCTATTTGAGGTACCTATAACAGAAGGCCCGCTGTGAATGGTAAATATATAGTTCTTATTGAGGGTGTGTCTTCTTGCTCGAGAGTTTGCTGGCATTGTTTTCGTACAGGTTGCCACGCTGCTGAGGTCATTGTTTCGCAAGTCATACCACATAATCTTTTAAACGACCTCTCTTGATTAAGTCCTCGATGGCGTCTTTGAGTGTCTTGCATTCTGAAGTGTTGTGCCTAATTTCATCGTGATAAGCACAGTGCTTGTTCTTGTTTCTGAATTGATCATGGGTTCTTTTGGGATTGGGTTTTCCAACATCTTCCTTGTTCTTCTCTATTGTGAAGGTCTTTTTCGAAGTATTTGATAGGACGCTGTAGCTATCATGGCGACCTTTACGCTGAGATCACTCGTTTCTGACCTTCTTTGCAACTTGATTTTTGGGGTCGTCTTCTTGATTCTCCTTGCCATTCCTGGCATTGTTCCTCTTTTTCTTTGGTTTGAGTTGTTTATCTCATCTTTGGACTAAAGGCCAAAGGTTTTCTCCCACCTGATCTCTTTGGTAGCTTGTTTGTAGAATTCCCTCAGGTCCCTTATTGGAGACTTGTATATGCTCTTATATAGATTCCTATCTTTGCGTAGTCCCACTGAGATCACTGTTAACATGCTCTCATCTAAGGGATTTTCTATGTTACTAACCTTATATATGAATCGAATAATGTAGTCCTTTAGTTATTCATTCTTTCGCTGAAAGACTATCACGAGGTGGCAGGGTGGTACGAGCTACCTCATTAGTGTCTTATACTGATTAATGAATCTCCTCTAGCATTCTTTCTAACCGTCAATGCTTTGAGCTTTGAGATTCCTGAACCATGTTCATGGTAAATCCCCTAGAGTGGCTAGAAAAACATAACACTTGACCAGAGGATTAGTCATCTAAAGATCCATCTGCACGTTGAATGCATCCAGGTAGTTATATGGATCATTATCCCCATTGTATAACGGGATAGTGGGAACTTTGAACCTATGCAAGAGAGGTTCTTTCTTGATCTCCCTGGTGAATAGCATCCTTTCATCGTAACGATCTCGGTGGTCCTGAGTCCGAGGGCATTGTTCTAACTGTTTTACCCTTTGAAATAGCTCCTCTAACATGTGATCTTGAGTCTAAGACCGACAGTTGGGAGATGGTCGACTCCTCTTTCTATGGCAATCTGAGGTCCTGTGCTTCTTCTGCTTATGGCCTAGTGAGTTTTGATCTAAGGCATATCTTCTATTGGTCCTATTTGAGCCTTCATCTTGATGTGAGCCCCTACATTACTGATGGTCCCCTTCATCTTCTTCACGAACTCGATGGACTTTCAACCTTGGTCGTGAGTTAGTGGAGTGAGCTGAATAAGTATGCTGACATTCTTTTTTGGCTAGCTCCTCTTCCTAGGCTCCTTCCTGTAAGTGCTGGAGAGCTTCGTTCTGCACAGTGCCCCTGACCTGCCCTTGTGAGCCCTGGGCTTGTCCCTGAGTTAATGCCCTAATCGCCTTAGCTAACTCTCCTACCGTTTTCTCCAATGCCTCGTGACGCTAATGCCATGCTTATATTCTATCAATGATATCAGGTTGGTGTGAGGTTGCTAGTGGCATGTCAGCGGCAACACCTACAGCAAGGATGGTAGAAGTGCCTACATGAAGAGATGGATCCTCTTGACGTTCCGTATGATCATCTAATTGGCCAACTGCAACATCTGATGATTGGACGTGTTTTGTACAATCATTTCACTCCTTTTTTTTAATGGTTGAGGGGTTACAATTTGAATATAAATCTACAGTAGATAAATATCGTAACTTGATTAAGAATACATAGTAAATTAGGATAAATAGTTATAACAGACTCTTGCCAAAATAGGCAACTGGACAAACTTTCCTGATGGTTGAGGACTCTTTCCGCAAGCTGCGAGCTAGGCCTCGATTTCACGACCTAAAGTTGTTACTTTAACCTATTTATACGGTATCAAAAATTACCCACAACAGGCATAAATAGCCTAAAACTAAGATGATCAAAATGATCATTGAGACAAAAGATGCCTATGGACATAATAGCTCAATAATAGGATGATCAAAGTTGTCATTGAGACAAGAGATGCCTATGGGCATAAATATTTTACTGTGATCTACAGTGTAACAATGAATAGAGATATCGCAAGTAATTTCAATCCTCATAGAAGGGTTAGGCAAGGAGATCCTGTCTCCCTCTACATTTTTATCTTATGTGCCAATATTTTATCTTGCATGTTAAACAAGGCAGAACAGGATAAGGAGATTCTGGGTCTTTGAGCTTGTAGGAATGCTCCAACAATAAATCATCCATTCTATGACGATGATTTATTGTTGATTTTTAAAATCAACCCTCGATTCTTGTAAGAAAATTTCAGAAATACTCAAGAATTTTGAGGTTATGTCTGTTTGAAAGTTAACAAAACCCAGTCAAAGGTCTGGTTTAGTCCTAAGACTCCTAGGACAGTCAGGGAATCTCTTACTCTAACTCTGGGTGTTAAAGTAGTTCATAGAATGGGGAAGTATTTGGGTTCTTTTGTATATGGTCTTGATAGAAGGAATGACATTGCCAGAGAGATTATTGAGAAGATTAGAAACTCCAAGGATGGAAAGCAAGGCTATTGTCCCAACCTGTTAGAATGGTGTTTTGCATATCTGTTGTTCAAAGCCTTCCATGTTCCAAATGTCCACTCTCAAATTCTCTAGGAAGCATATTGAGCAAATGGAAACTTGTATCAGGAACTTTTGGTGGGGAAACTACAATTCTCAGAGGAAAATATATTTAATTGCTTGGGACAAGATATTTCTACCTATCTCTAAGGGTGAATCGGGATTTTTGAAACTCCATTACTTTAATCAAGCAATGCTTTCAACAGCTTTGGAGAGTATTTTCTCAGCCAAATAGTCTCTTTAGCAGAGTAATTATTCAGAAGTATGGCAGAGGAAATCTTGAAAATATTGGTGACTATCATTCTAATGGTTGTTGATGGGCTGATATCCAAGCAAATGCTGATTTAATCATGAATTGACTTAGATGGCAAATTGGCTTAGGAGAACATGTCTCTTTAAGGTCAAAGTTTTGGCACAAACCAGCTGATCCTATTCCTTATCATCTGGAAACTGTTAAGGACTTAAAGACAAATATTACAGGGGAATGGAATGATCATGAAATCAACTCAGTCTATGACCAACTAAGTTTTCAGTTGTCAAAACCCCAATGTCTTATTTTGAGGCTGCTAAGTGGTTAGCCTAGACAAGATCAGCTCAAGGCTCTTATTCTGTCAAAGAACACTACCAGATTTTGGTTAATGGTCATTTACAAAATGTTGACACCAATCTTTTGCACCGGAAAGCATTATGGAGTCTCCCTTTGCCTTAAAGAGTTTTAGTGTTCTTATGGAGACTATGTCATAAATGTCTACCTCTAAGAACAGTATTAAGAGCCAGAAATTTACAAGTTCCTGTGGTTTGTCCATTTTGTATGCTTGCTGTTGAAACTAGTGCTCGTCTTTTCTTGCAATGTTCTTTTTCAATAGCACTTTGGTTTGGTTTTGATATTACCATTAGATCAGATACCGCGTACCCCCCAGGATATGCAGGCTTGGCTCAAATGCTGTTTGCTGACTCGGTCCAATTTTCCTCATGTCAATGCAGACCTCAGATGTCCAGTTGCTATCACATTGAACGCTATATGGTTTTCTAGTAATCAAGTCATTTTTAAGGGTCTTCAGGCTAGTGCTTTTCAATCTTTGTTCTTAGTCAAAACCTAGTTAAGATATATCCTCAGCAACATCAGATAAATAATCAGAGAGAATTTCTTCATTTTTTTCTGCCAACGAATTCAAATGGAGGATTACTGTTTACTTCTTACGCTCATATTGCTTCCTTGGCCAAAAAATTGAGTTCAGTGTCAGTACAAAGAAAGAACATGGTAGGCAGTTCAAATTCTGCAGCTGCATTCTTATCAGAGATGAAGTTTATCTACTGGGTGGAATATATTGTAGCTCTTTGCCACAATCTTCTTCCATGGTTGTTTCTTATGCACTGAGGGCTTTCTTGAGATCTACTTAGTCCCCATACTTACATTATACTAGCTACCAAGGACCAAGTTATCAAAAGATGCATCAGTCAACCAGGAGCTCCATACATGGATGCATCAGTCATTTGGCATGATATTAATCTTCTCAGAAGAAATTTATACAGGCCTTTTACCACTTAACCCTGTGTTTTGCTCTGTATATTTTCTGCAAGTTGAAAGACTAGCTAGAGGACATAGGAGTGTTACCTTAGATAGGTGGTTTCTATTTCCCTTGTGATGTTTTCTATTTTCTTGTGTAAATTTAAAAAAAAAAAAAAAGGGTAAAAGGAGATGTGGGGCGTAGAAATTGATGACTTTTCAGAACGTGCATTAGAGCCTGTGAGATGAAGTGTGAATTTATTACTGTGTCGTATATATATTTGATGGAAAAGTGATGCATGCATATTTTTTTATTCACATTTTCCCATATTGCAATTAAAAATTCTGAATCTCATTGTAATGTGAGAAGGTCTGAATGGGAATGTGGATCTAAACCTCGCTACGATGTAAGAGGATGTGGGTGAGAATGAATGTAGAAGAGTTAGAATAAAGCATCTTCCTTTTTGACCTGTAAAATAGTCCTATCATTCTTTTTAATTTCTTTTCCTATTTTTCGTATAGGTCAAATGTCATTGAACTCTCTTAATGCATGTTGAGTTTAGTGATCAAACATGTGACACCAGAGAAGCAAGTGTTCAAATCCTACCCAACCCTTTTCCCTTTGGGACCTTTCCAAATCAAAAAGAAAAAAAAAATTATTATATAATATGAATTGTCCATACTCTGAGCGATGAATAAAATCAATAGACAATGGCGCTGCATGCTTGAGATATATAGAATAAGAAAAGAATATTCTTATCCTACTATTCACTATTATCTGCAACCACATCAATATAATTTATAGGTCAGGAGACATCTGGTTTAATAAGTAGAAATGAAAAAATAATGAAATCAAATAAAAAAGAATAAACACAATGATAACAGTTATTTTTTTTATTTGTTTGATTCATTTAGAGAATGGAATCACAATATTTACTCTCATCCTTGTTTAATTCGATGATTATTGATAACAATGAATAGTGATCAATGATAGTAATTAGTAATAAATGATAATCAATAATAGTAGATAATGGTGAACAATAGTTAATGATGTTAGGTGCTAATGGTCAATGCTCAATAATGGTAGATAGTGGTGGGCGATAGTAAACAACGGTAAGTGATAGTAGATGATAGTTAATTATGATAAGCGATTATAGACAATGGTCAATGGTTGTAGGTAATAATGGATTGTGATCAATAATGACAGATAATGGTGGATGATAGTCAATAATAGTAGTAGTAATAGGCAACGGTCAAAGATTGTTGATAGTAATAAGCAATGATCAACAATAAAAGATAATAGCAGATAGTGGTTGACGATAAAAGATGGCGGTGGATAGTGATTAATAATGATAATGGTGGCCAATAGAAGGTTTTGGATAATAATTGTCAATGACAGAAAATAGTAGTGAGTGGTAGTCAATAATGCTAGTGGTGATAAGCGATAGTTACTGATGATAATGATGGTGAGCGGTGATCAATGGTGATAGTGATAGTGAACAATAGTCAATAGTAATAGTGGTGATAGGTGATGATCAATGATAACAATATTGGTTAACAACAGAAGGTGGTGGTGGACAATAATAAATAATAAAAAATAATAGTAGATAATGATTAATACAAAAAGTGATAGTGAATAATGATTAATAATTGTAGTGATAATAAGTAATAGTCAATAACAAAAAATAATGATGGGTAGTGATCATTGATGATATCTATGGTAGGAGTTTCGCGAGATAAGAGAATTAGGAGATAAAAAAGTTTTTTTTTTTTTATAGATATCATTATTTGAAATCTCATATAGGGAAAAGATTTCAAATGGAAGAATTCATCGAGATTGAATAAAGGTAATCAATTTTATTGTATATAAACTAAACATTCAATAAAAGAATTAATTTTTATTTATTTATTTTGATTCAATTACTAATTTTTTAAAGTTCCCCAATCAAACATGCATTGTACCATTAGGCCTTCTCCTATTATATATGCATGTCAGACAAGACCCAACTATAATTGATAATTATGCGTATCCCTTACATGTTACAAGTTCTTCAGTAACCTTTTTACCGCTAATTGGCACCAACAATTGATCCATACTTGTTTATAACCATAATTCATCACCAGTTTTACACATAAATAAGTTATATTTTGAGTTTGATATCAACATCGATCTATGCAAGTTTGTCACTCTAAAGCTTATATTTTCCAATGTGACAATTAATTTATCACACAAAAGAAAAAAGCAGATAGTCTAAATAATATACATATTTTCTTGCCAAAGACATTCCGGAAAACATGTCTAATGTTGTTAAACGCAGAAACAAAGAAAAAGATAGTTCCACAACAAGAGGCTTCCCTCTTTGGAGCAAGTTTATATAATTGAACCCACTATCTTCTTGTCTCAAGTGTAGCCCTTAATTTGCTTATATTACGTTAGTGTTGATCTGAACAACTTTAATACATAATTAACTCTTGTTAATTGCAAAGAGTTAATTAATTAGTGAGAAGGCAGACGACAAAGAGTGCAACACAATTCCAACTTTCTAGTTGGCTTTCACTGTGCTGTCTAACGGCTGTCTGGTCTTCGTAGTTATCAGTAAAATGACAAGATTGCTGTTCCATGAATTATTTAAGTAATCCAATGCTTTTAGGTTTATATTAGTTGGCTATGGAATTCCTCTGTCTTCTTTTGTTAAAATTATAAACAGCATATATGTGGTGGAGTGTAATTTCTTTTCAATAAAAAAAAAAAAAAAAAAACAAACGGAGAGAAAGAAAAAATTGTTGTGGATACTGATATACCTCAGCCACCAAGCTTGGCAATGGAGATAGGGATATATATGTAGCAAAGAAATTGATCTTGGATTTTGGCCAATTTCCTTTTTCATTTTTTTTTTTATATTTACAATAAGAAGGTTTGAATCTAAATTTTTTAGTATATGATCCAAAACCCTCATCACTAAATCAAATCTAATGACTTAATTTTCGTTGGTTTCTATTCAAAATAATCTAGGTCAACTTTATGGAATTAGTAAATGGAAATCTACGTGTATTCAACAAATTTATTGACATTAATTTGTGGATGAAAAAAGGGTTATATTGCAATGGTAGCATTAAGATGTATTATTATTTATTATATTTTGACAATTAAAACATTTTTATATGATAATAAAGTGAATAATAAAATTAAGGAGATCATGTTTATTTATCAAAATATAATAAATAATAATATATTAAATTTTTTAGCAGAACGAAATGAAATGCTACAAAAAGAAAAGAAAGATAAATCTTCTCTTTGTTTTGAAATTTAAAAAGCGAAAAGAAAAGAAATAAAATACATATAAAAATTAATTACAATATATTTTTATATTTTTATCATTATTGATAAATGGGTTTTTTTATATAATAAGAATAAGAGTTGTAAGGTTTTAAATTAGGATTTATATATATATATATATATATTAATTATTAATCAAAATTCAAAACTTCAAATAGATAAAAAGTTTTATCATAAAATTCCCTTTTCCTTATTTTCTTTTATCTACATACATCATAATAATTAACACCCATTAATAGAATTTATTAATATTGGATATTTTAAATGATGCAGTAACACCAAAAATTTTAATTTTGAAGTTTACTTCTGATTTTGTCCTAAAAATAATTATTTAGGGCCTGTTTGCAAACCTATTTTTTTGTTTTCAAAAATAATTTTTTTATTCTTCTGTTTTATAAAAATAAAAAAATCTGTTTGGCAACCTATTTTTAAAAATTATTTTCTAAAAGTGTAACTGAAAAACAGTTTTCAGGAAATAGTAAAATGTTATTTTCCTTTGTTTTTGTATATAGTTGTTTTCATATTTTTTTCAAAAATAAGAAGAAAACCTATTTTCTTTAATGATAAAGTTATAAATAATATTAAATATATTTTTTTATCTTAAAAAATAAAGAAAACACTTGTTTTTAAAATTTACATTCAAACAAATTTTTTATTTTTTAATTCTTAAAAAATAATTTTTAGAAACTATTTTTAAAAAACTGTTTTCAAAAATAATAAAATAAAAACACCTAAAAACACAAACTCTTATATATCAAGATTGGAAAAAATATTTTTTTTCTCATTTGTCACTGTTTTTGGTGATATGGGCATAAAGGTGGAATCTTGGGATGACATTGTAGCATGAAGGAAATAATAAGAAAATAAAAAAAGTTATTTGGCCATGAAAAGGGTCAAAAATAAAAAAAAAAGAAAATGATGAAATAATTTATCTAATATACAAGACATTATCCAATGCTTCTTTTGCTGTTGCCCCAAAGAATAAGACATTATACATCTATCTGTAGCCAGATGTCGCATAATATACAAGGCTCAAGTTAAGGAGCCACTATTGAGCTAATATATATTTATATAAGGCATGCCCTACATGATTCTTGTCCTTTATTTCTGTCTGGCTTGCAATAAAGTTGTTCAATATTCGGCAAACTTTGCCCTTAACGAGTGATCTTATTTAATTTGATTTCTTTTTTTTTAATAACAAAAGTGATAAATTATTTAATATATATATATATATATATAACATTTCGGGTTTAAACTGCACATGTAATATCCTGCGTTCAAATTTATGATATTAAAGAAAGAGAAAACCATAAAATAATATCAAGTATTATTATATCACTAAGGATATTAATAATTTAAATTGTTCTAATTAAAAAATATATATGTTTATTATAAGATGTAACGAAGAAAAGTAATAAAATGGAAAATGCATAATTTAATTTAATGGAATTGACCTTTTTTTTTATACTTCAAATGTTGATAAGTCCCTCTTCATTAATCTCTCATTCATCTTTAACAGGGATGAATCATTTATAAATCCAAAGACAGTTATCTCCGTTTAAGGATTGACCTCTTTGTTGACGCACCATTCCGTAGGCGGTATTGTCCTATCTATACTAAAATTTATTGAAGTCAATTAACTTTTTTTACATATTTTCTTTCATCATAAAAAAATATTAAATATTTTCAAAAAATTTTAAATATTATAAGGGATTATATTTGAATGTTTTTTACATATTTTGAAAAAAAAAAAAACTTATACGCAGGAGACCATAGTTATTGCACGTCCTGTCCGTTAAAAAAAAAGGGATAAATCCAATTAATCATAAGGAAAAACTCTGGTCGATGCAAAGATAACTATGATAAAAGTCTGAATAGTCATAATATTCAATGCTTGCCTTATTAATATAATATGATTTGTAAATTATACTTATGATCATGAACATCCTAATTATGATTATATTATAATTACTAAAATTATAAATAAATATAAAAAATTACATTTAAAAAAATACCGTGTTGGGAAACTGTTGGGGAATTATGGTACCAAGCAGATTCACAACTAAAGTAAAATTGAGAAAAATGAAGATAAACTGGACACAAATATTTTACGTGGAAAACCCCAAAATAAAT
>JANHAO010026611.1:0-11052 GCA_026873985.1 Saraca asoca | reverse complement strand
ATTAACAATCACACTCACAATCCCATAATCCCTTATAGGATTGATTGAATGAATTAACTTCTCACCATGGACTTCATCTTATTTACGCATGAATCATAAATATGATCATAATATGAAATATAAGACGAATAATCAACCTTTATTATCCAAATCCACAAATCGCTTAGTTATAGATGCAATAGAGTCTAATCAAATTGACTCTAGGGCACCTATATACGACTAACATCTATCTACAAAAGGTCTAGGAGATGCTGAGCTCGTTTTAGCATTATGAAGTTAATCAAATACCACAAGCTCCAAATACGCCTATTGATACCCTAGCTCGTTGAGTTACAACGAAGAATGCTAACTTCTTGGGGATGATCCTAGTGGAATTCCTTTCTGCCCCAAGTATAGAACCGAGGGATGATGTGATGATAATTGTGATGACCCGGGACTCATGGATGGGCCCAATCATTAATTACCTACAAGATGAAAAGTTACCTCAAGACAAGCTTGAGGCACGACGATTATAAGCCCGAGCGGTCAGATATTGCATCTACGACAATATGTTGTACAAAAGAGGATTCTCAATTGCATTTCTAAAATGTATTGACAACCAAGACTACAATATCATCCTAGAAGAAATCCATGTAGGCTATTATGGAAATCATGCTGGGGGCTATTTTTAGCTCAAAAGGCTCTCCTGTAGGGATTCTATTAACCCACAATGAAATAGGACATGGTTGAACTTGCCAAAAGGTGCAACAAATGCCAAAGATTTGTGAAGATCCCACAAGCCCTGCCAACCTACCTGCAGCAGATGGTCAATCCATGGCCCTTCACAATCTGGGGCATGGGCCTAATTTGACCATTCCTTATAGCTCTCGAAAATTATAAACATGCAGTGGTGGTTGTAGATTACTTCACCAAATGGGTAGAGGCGAAAAAGCTCACAGAGATCTCTTCTGCAAAGATCAAGAAATTTGTATAGAGTAACATCATTTGCAAATTTGGAATCCCTTAACAGATTATAACTGATAATGGGACTCAGTTTAATAGCAATTAATTAATCAAGTTCTGCGATGAACTCAAGATCATGAAAAGCTTCTCAGCCATAGACCATCTATAGGATAACGGACAAGTCGAAGCTATCAACAAGATCATTAAACATATCTTGAAGACGAAGTTAGAGGCCAAGAAGGGAGCATAGGCAAATGAGCTATAGAAATTGCTCTGGGCTTATAGAACCACAGTTCGAAGTGCTACAAGAGAAACTCCCTTATCAGTGGTATATGGTTTCGAAGCAATAATCCCAACAGAACTTGAAGTAGTGTCACAATGAAGAATTACTTTCAATCCAGATGACAACAACCAACTGCTCGCCATGAATCTAGATATAATAGAAGAGACAAGAGAAAAACCTTACCTCAGAGTCACAAACTACTATTAGTTGGTTGTGAGGTATAATAATAGAAAGGTTTGAGCTCGGAGCTACAAGGTTGGTGACCTTATTCTGCGCCTTATTCTCCCTGAAGCTCACAAGGCCAATAAGGGAACCCTTAGCCCAAATTGGGAAGGCCCATACCTTACTTAGAAAGTCCTAAGCAAGAACACTTACCACCTAGCGAACATAGATAGAACAGAACTCCCTTAAGCTTGGAATGCTGAGTATCTTTGCCCATACTATCAATAGAGATTTGAATTTTGTAAAATTGTTCAAAAGTTAGTGAAAGCACTTAAGTATTTCCTCAAATCTTTATGTCTATATCTGTTTGTTTTTTAGTAAAATTTTAACAAAGCCTTGCACCGGAAGCAAACAATGTATCAGATGAAGAATATTAACTGAAGTGTAACCTATTAGGCATCCATTTTCGCATAAATTTATCAAGTCATGCATATGGAGTAATCAATTATAAGATTGAGAGGAAACAAGCAAAAACATCACAGAAGTTCATTCAATACAAAGCCCGAGTTCATTCAAGGGAGTAAATTTATACAAAGTCCCAAAAATAGATACAAAGTCCAAAAAGGAAATTACAGAGTCATGGCTTGAGAAGTTAGATCTTCAGGAGCTAGGCCTTTTTGGCATAAAGTGTTGGTAAGAAGAGCAGCAAGGTCATCTATCACTTAATCCTCAGCAGTTGCCACGACCTACAAGCCGCCCTCTCTTTGAGTAGCACCCTCAGCGGA
Organism: Saraca asoca; assembly: GCA_026873985.1. Lineage (NCBI taxonomy): Eukaryota > Viridiplantae > Streptophyta > Magnoliopsida > Fabales > Fabaceae > Saraca > Saraca asoca. The sequence goes on along the minus strand of JANHAO010026611.1, from coordinate 8,880 downwards.
AGAAGCTTCAATTGCAGACTTTGCACCCTTTTTAGAAGATTTGGCCTTAGCAGACTTCTTGAAGCGTTCAACAGCCTCAAGGGCATCTTGACCAAAAAAGGAGAAGCCCATCTCTGAATGTCGCTCCCATAGGGTGTAGAAGAAGGAGGAGCTAGTTTTAGACTCTACTTTTCTGTTGCTTTCATAACCCGCAAGGCAGTCTTTGCTTTAACTTTGGTGACATCCTCCTTCCTGAGAGTAGCTTCTTTCCTGGCCACCTCAAACTTCTTCGTAGCAACCTTGGCTCACTACTCCACTGCCCCAGCTTACTGCTCCACTATTTTAGCTCGTTGCATTGCCAACTTAGCCTGCTGAATAGCCAAGTCCAGGTCAATCTTTGTTTTTGTCAAATCGTTAACCTCTCTACCAAGGTTCAAATCAACGGCTTACGATTCACCACTTCATGAGACAAAGCGTCCTCGGCCCCCTTTAGAGTAACCTCGACATCTTTGGCTTTCTTCCTCAACTCCAACATCTTAGCAATAATGGTAGCCAAATCATCCACAAGACTTGCTTTCTCTTCACCTTAGGCTTGAAGCATCTTGTTCAGCTTCATCATTGTTAATGGGTTCTGAGGAACTAAATAGTCAAGTTAGATTACAAAGAAAGTAGAAGGATCAGGATAAAAAGACTCAATTTACCAATAGGCCAAGACGAGACATATAGCTCACTAACCCTTTGGTTAAGAAGTCCTCTGACTCCAATACTTTGGCCTTATTGCAAGGCCCTAAGATCACATTGATGTTATCTTAGAGGTAATCCAAGTACTTCTCCATCTTCGGGCCAAGGCCGGTAGGTTGCTCATTGACCTTAACTTTTGGTATCATACGCTTTTGAGAGGTAGCGATCTTCTTCCTTTTGCCCCTCTTCTGCTTTTTGGTAGGGGGATAAGAGGAGGATGCAGCCTCAATTGCAGCAACCATCTCAAGATGTGAAGCAGGAGTCAACTCCTGTAAGGGTGCAACTGCCAGAGCTGAGGGTTGGCTTGTAGCAACGGGAGTGTTGTTGGCATTAGGAGCTGATGAAGTCAATGGAGAAACATCAGGTGGTGACTTTTAGAGGATGAGCTTTATTGCGTCCTTGAAATCTTCAAAGTTCACTAGGCTGATCTCCTTGACTTGATGGGCTCCAATCTCTTTAGTGAGCTTGGTACTCAGAGCCGAAGCAAGCTTGTGTGAGCACAGAAGACCCTCATCAAATCAAAAGTCATTCTGGAGATCGTCTGAAGTAGCAGACTGATCCAAAATCTTGAGCTCCTCAACCTCAAGGGTTGGTTTCTTGTTAGCCCCATCTATAAAAAATGAAAAGTGTTAGAACCAAGGAAGCAAGTATAAAAACTTATCAAGCTCACACGATTATAGTTTGCTCACTATGTGTAAGAACAAAGCCAAAATTATTAAAGTACTGCAGAGATGGACAGGAGACATAAAACTAACGGGTTTTGTAATTCCCCATGTTAGATTTGCCTTTAGCATCACCCTACAGCAAAATTTTCCTATGCTCGATTTGTCGAGCTAAAAGATAGTAGATCCCCTCCTGTAGACCTATACTCCTAATTCTATAAAGGTAATAGAGGACCCTGGCAAATAGTGGGGGGAGGTTGTTCCTCAGATACACAAGTGCCAAGGAAATGAGCTGGGAGTAGTAGTTCGAGGTAAGTTTGAAAAGACAGAATTTTAGCTTATTTAATAAATTGATAATGTAGGGGTGCATCAGGAACCTAAACCTGGCGCTAAGATGCTGAAGGCTGATCACAACAAACCCTTAAGGTGGATAGGTAGCATGATCGTTAGGAGAAGGCGACATGACATGACATCCCTTGGGGAGCCGAAATGTTTGAATCATGCCCTAGAGTTCATTGAAGCTAATGGTCGAGATGTGAAGGCCAAACATCGAGTGATCCCCCTGGTCCTCAACAAGGTTTGGACGAGTCCTGAACTCCCCAATGACCCTACCACTCCTTAAGATTACTTCACGTATGAGTCACATCAGCTCAACGATCTTGTTCGGAGACTCGAGTTTCTCATCACCCCCTATGCGGTGACCTTGACATTTGTGAGTTGCCATCTATACAAAAAGAAGGGGTGGTCAAGTCGCCGAAAGTAGACCATACCAAGAAAACTAAGACTAGCGATTTCTTGTATGGCTAGCCACACACGCTTCAGGTCACCACATCTAAGGCCCATACTCTAGAAGACGAAAGGGACTTAACTGATTGGGACACTAGAACCCAGAAAATCGATAAAGGACTTGAAACAACAATCAAAAACCCTAGAGTCTACTAATAAATCAAACAGGAGAACCAAACCAGGCAAAAGAAAATGCACAAGCAAACAACTTCATCCAGCATTCAGATTTTTCAACCATAAGCAAGCAAGTCTCACAGGCCATGAAACAACAACATCCAAAAACCACAAATTGAAGAAAGAAAACTCACCATTCTAGCTAGAGAAGAAGGTCCAAGATGAATGTAAAGCCGGTTTCTAGAGGTCAAAAACTTAAATCGCGTACCTGGGAAGCTGGAACAACACCAATAGTAGTGGACAACGACAAATAGACGCAAGATTGATGGAAAGGATGAAGAAGAAGGTCTAGGAGCTCTAATTTTCAAATGATAAATGAAAAGGGAAAAATAATTCTCCTCAAGTTATAGTGTGCGAAGTCTCACCATCAGATTTGAGAACTCATCAAATACCCACAATCCAACAGTTCATCGAGTGCTAGTTATGAGTTATCGTTAGCTTGGCAAAGACATTTACTGAGGCAAAAATGATTACATAGGACAGTGGCAGAAACCCAAGAGTCATCGACAAAGAGTGAAAGTATGTCAAGCAGCCCTCGAGATCATAGATTATAAACAACTGACTATAGCTCCCGATCTACTCCATATCTAAGTTGTGCTAGCTGAAGTGCATCCGTTCAACCTACCTGGACACCAAAATCTTGTGTGAACTAAGGTGCATCCGTGTGACCTACCAAGACATCACATCCAAGTTATGCTAGCTAAAGCGCATCCATGAGACCTACCTAGGCACCAAAATTCTGTATGAATTAAGGCACATCTTTGCGACCTACCTAAGCTCTTAATCTCGCACTAATTTAGGCACTCAAGCACTCCAGTGCTTAAATTCATCACTAGTAGAGACACTACGGTGCTCGAGTTCATTGTCAACTTGGGCTAATACGATTGATTAGTCGTTCAACATGACACATATCCTTTTTAAGTCATGAATTATTGGTTGAAGCCCATCTATATTAATTTAACTTATGTTATCCGAGGTTGATTGGCCTATCAAGCAGTTATTTCATCTAATGCTTAGCAAGTTATGGTTTGTAAGAACTCATTTATGTTACCAGCTGCGACCTACTAAATGACCAATATGATGTGCTTGGGAAAACAAAAACCACCAAAAATTTATTTATTACAAAATCTCTTTTAACAAAGTGAATTTACATGAAGATTCAAGGGTACAAATTAAAGCAAGCCTATAGTTGACTAAAGAAAAGTAGAATTCCAACAAGCCACTAGATCAATGAGCAAACCAAACTGCTTTAACTCTTCTTCGCCATCCTCTCGAGCTTATAGCTTCTTCCCTAACTTGAGTGCCCCAAGGTACTTGAAGTTGAAAGGTCAGCATTTGAAGATAGCGAGGCGGCTTCTCAAATCTCTTATAGTCCTCCTGAGCAAGGAGAACATCCTTTAGCTTCATTATCCCAAGGTACTTGGAAACCTAAAGACTCCATGCGCCATCATGCAAGGATACCAAAGGACAAGGGTGAAAAAGCTACATTATTCAATACAGCCATGAAGGAGCTATGGAGGAATGTAACAAAGCTTCCCAAGATCCTCAAAGAGGAATTGTCCATGGGAGCTTCCTATAACAAAACTTCCCAGGATCCTCGAGGAGGAACTGTTACAATAGTCCATACACACCTTGCATAACTCCATTAGAGATCCAGGCCGTAAAAAACATGGGGAGCTTAATTGAGGCACCCATCAGGTCATTCTGTAGAGAAGGAAGATGGGTTTCCCACACCTTATATAGTAGTCTGGTATCACTAAATAATCTAGTAAGATATCTGACTGTTCTTGGTTGAACAGTCCAGAATAAAGCAAGGCTGCCACACCAACAACTATGAACATATATAGGAGGAGGTATGGCTTGGTGTAGATGAAGTGAAAGACTGAAGCTTGAAATGGCAACATGGCAGATTGTAAGCAAAGACTTGACAACACTGCGATTGCAAACGAGAACTTTTCCAATAAACTACAACTCCCAATTCGTAAAGCAAACAGAGAGTTGGTGGCTAATGTTGTGGGTATTTTTGAGTGATGCAAAATGAGCTGGCAAAAATTCAACAAGAAACGAGTCCAACAAAAAAAGAGCCTAGATCATCCAAAAACTAAGGTCGCTCGACAAAGGCACTAGCTTGCTAGTTGCGAGCTCAGAATGCAGAACAAGACCAAGATGACAGCTTATTGAGGATGGATTCCAATTCACTGGTCGAAGCATGTTGCCTCAGCCATCTTCCGGAAGGCTCACTTTAATTAAACCTGAACACAAGATCAACTAGCACGACCAACAGGCCGCCCAGTATGAGCTCAGATTGCCAAACGAGCTGCCTCAAACATAGGTACGAATGTCCAAGTCCAATCATTAGTTAGAGGCACATTCTCTTAATTAACAAATTAGCCCCTAAAATCGACACATCAGCCTTCAAAAATTGACAGAGAATGGCCAAGCATTTATTGCCCATAGCGACAAAAAAGATAATTTTACAATTTGTCAAATTATACTTATAACTCTCACTACCTCTATAAATAGGAAGAGAAATCATTATAATAGAGATAGTGAAAATATACATGCAAAAACTTTACCAAAATAGTAAGAAAACTCCTGTACTATTACTCTGTTAAAATACACAGAGAAACTACTGCACAAAAATGAATACAAACTACCATGGACGCAAGGGTTATCCTAACTTTAGTCAAATTATATTAAAAAAAATTTTGTGTTCATTATTCTCCCTCTTCTTCTATATCTTCCTTGTCCATATACACACTTGTAATTTGCAATTTAAGGGTATAATGGACTTTACTTGTTAACTGATTTTTGCCGTCAACAAAATTTTTTGATGTCATAATCTTATATTGCTTGAAGAAAAAATATTTTATCTTATGGGTAATTGGGCATTGCAATTTTCTATTTAAGAATCTTTATTTCATCACCAGAAAATTTTTTATTGTTTAAAAATATTTTTTGCTTTACAACGGTGAAAAACCCAATCCATATTAAAACCATTGACTCTTTGGCCAAATTACTCAATTTTAAAAAGCATTTTTCAAAATATCCCACTTAACAAATTATTTTTCAAAATGTCCAACTTTGAATATAAACTTATTTTTTTAAAAAAATTGAAATTGACCTTTACACGACAAATAAGTATAATCTCGCATAACAATTGGACAGTTAGTCAAGAGAGAAGAGACGGTAATCTGTGTAAAAGTAAGAAAAAAATATAAAGTGCTGCTAAAGCAGAAAGTGTGACGGTGGAAAAATAATTTGTGAAATGGGGTATTTAAAAATAATTTAATAAAGAAAACCCAAAGTTTTGCTATGTCAAAACTAATACAAACAACTGGACTAAGAAAAATGTTTTAGTTTTTATTTATTATAAGATGCTAATTAAGCCCAGAGATAATATATATTTTACTCCGGTTTTGTTTCTGTTTCCAGGAATTATTGTCAATTAATCAACATATATAATGAAGATTGAATCACATCAATCACCAGTTCTTATGTAAAATAATTAATTTGCAGAAACAAAGATGATAATTTGAAGTGATCAAATTTTAATATACCTTATTTTCATGTCTGTTGAAACTCCTATCAATTATATTAATTTATCTAATGCATTTTTATTTAATATAAATAAAAAATGCTCTGGAGCTTATCACATGATCTGCTGGACTTCTTATTAATGAAACAATATTCAGCATATTATTAATATGTCACGATCCGTTGATATAGGATCTTTTCTCTTTCCTTTTAACATGGAGGATATAGCACGTAAGCATCACATGGGTTATGCAGTCAGACAATAATAGAATGATTGAATTAAGGTTCAATAACTTTTAAAATTGATCAATTAGATCATTTTTAAATAAAATATTTTATTTTGATATTTTTAGTGTATAATTTATATTAAATCAAGTTTAAATTAGTGATTTTTATTAAATTTAAAATAAAAAAATTTAATTGACACACAAATCTATAATAAAACTCCCAAATGACAACTATTAATAAGAAAAATTAACCTTATTTTGTAAGTAAAATGTGTAAATTATGTCACTCATTTAATGTAAAAAAACACATTGATTTAACCATTAGTCTCGCATAATCAATTTTTCTTCCGATAATTATCAACTTGAATTTTTGTAAAAACTCTGTATATTAATTAGAATTTTCATTTTAACTTATATTATTAATGCGAATCAAATATAATCTAATTTGTATATTATAAAAATTAAAATAAAAAAATTATATTTAAGGGATTAATTTATATATTATAGACATCAAAGCTGTAATAAAACCTAAAATTTAATGGACTTATTCATTATAATGGATTCAGGAATCAATATATAAGATCATAATGGAAAAATGACTCAATATTTTGTCATATTATGAATTACAACATTAATTCTCATATTCCTCCCTAAAAAAAAAAAGTGAAAAACAGGCATGTCTAGAATAATTCAGGGTAATACTATGATACGCACATATCAATATACAATTTTGTAATTTTATGATAAATATTTATATTTTTCTTAATTTTTATATGTTTCAATTTTAATTGATAAAATTGTTAGTTTTTTTGTATATTTATTCGGTACAAGTTTGTAAATTAAAACATTCTGCGAAAAGTTTTGTAAAACATATGGATTCACAAAAGTTAAAAGCTTTTGATAAAACTTAATAGGGAATATCTTGCTAAAAACAATGCATCAAAGCATCACTTTTAAACTGGTTATATAACTCACTAACCCTCTATTGGAACTAGGAATGATAAAAGTTGATATGAATTCAATATATGAATTAAATTTTAGTTTTTTAAGGTTTCAAATTAAAAACAAGAATGATAATTAAGAGATTTGATTAGTTTATAAAACGTATGGAAGCATCTATTCAACCGTTGTGCAAAATCTAAAGAATTATAGAACTTGTTCTCCTTGTTTTATTTCTCATTTTCCTTTTGTAAGCTTAAATTTGTTTTGGTGAATATAAAACATTTTATAATAATAATAATAAGATAAACGACAAATTACTTCCTTTAATTTTAAGTGGTTATATTTATCATTCATAATATATAATTTTTATAATTCAAAAGCTAAAATTATATATAAATTTGAAATTGCTTCCAATACCTACTTTGCGTTAAAAACTTAACTTATACACAATTTCTAAAAAGTTAATTGATATTTTGTTGACATAAATTTATCATATAAATTTGATCTGATTGTGTATTTTTTTCGAACTCCATTTGTTACATCATCTGCTTTTTTTTTTTTTCCATATTGTCATGTTCAAAAATCATATTTATATTGTCATATTAACAAAAAAAAAATCTATTAAGATGTTTTTAGGATGAAATTGTGTATTGCTATACATGCGATTACAATAATAATATGAAGCCATCTTCCTTAATTAGAGGGTTGAAGAGTTATCACCTAGAAAAAATAAGAAAGCTAAAAGTTATCATATAATTATAAAATAATGTATATTTAATTTTGTATGTTTATATGTACATAGTTGATATGGTTGAATAAATAAAGTTTTTAAATAAGTTAATTTAGTTTGAATAATTTTATTAAATAAATAATTTATAATAATTGTGCAAGGATGATGTTATTCTAAAATTAAAAAAAATCAAGAAAAGAAAAGATCAACACGCATCTGGAGCACAAGTCGGCTCTTTCATCATCAAACCAACAAAAGAAAAGCACTTTAGTTGGCAAACAGTGAAAAGAGAAGAAAAAGGCAAAAGAAAGAATATTGATTGACAGGGAGATTAGAGAAAGACAGATGCACGGAAGGTAGGGCAATTTGACTACAAGAGGGAAGCACGAAAAATTTGGTGGCTGCACCCGAAGAGAAATGGCTGTAAACGTTAAAAAAGTGGCTCCTAAGCTAACACACAAAAAATTATTAGAGAGTAATATTTGAAATTGGAGAATTAGAAATATTTAAAAAATTTTACTTTATATAAAATATAAAAAATTATTTATTTATTTTTTATCAAAGAAGAAGAATTTTGTATAGAAATCTTTAATTCTCATTCTCAATTAAATAATTTTAAATATTTCTTAAGAAATTTATAAGAAAATTCATTTCCTTGCGTAAGAATTCATTTTTCTGTATAGATCAAATGATCCTAAATAAAAATATCATACTAGAACACATTCTACAAATTTTCATTTAATTTTATATTTAATGCTAATAAATCAAACACATAAAATATACTCCTTCCATTCCTTTTTATTTGTCCTTTGATGTAAATGAATAACAATTAACGAGACTAATAAATAGTCCTAATTTTAGGAAAAAATATTATAGAGCCTATTTGATATAATGATGAGATAACTGATTATAAATATAATTGATTATTAATAATAGATTTTTAAATAATTAATTATTATTGACACCAAAATCTAGTCAACCAATTATGTTCAATGTTATTCCTGACTGCAAGCTTAATGTGACAGAGAAGCAGTAAAGAAAAATGGTGAAGGAGAAGAAGAAGTAGTGACACCAGGAGTTTATCATGATTCGGCTAAAGCCA
>JANHAO010026610.1:0-11053 GCA_026873985.1 Saraca asoca | reverse complement strand
GTAGAGCAAATCAAAAAGTCATAAAAAGTCGACTGGCCAGGTAGCAGCACCACAAGCAACACCGAGGAAAGATAATTTGGGATCTGCACAAGACTCCCCAGGAGCCCACCAGACGGACCCTGCGGTAGAGCCACGTGCAACAGGCTATCTATGCCTCCCGATACTCTGCAACAGACCATCCATGCCTCAACAAACTTCGTCGAAAGTAAAGCCAATAGAAACAAAAGGGGCTCTTCAGCCTCTTCCATTCGAACTCTTCTGGGGTAAGAAGGAAAGACCCTACGGATATAAAAAGACTCGCTCGGCCTTTTGAAGCATCCAGAAGATATCTCATCTAATCTTCATCTGACAACACAAAATTAGCAGTAATGCCAAGCCAACGGCCAAAAATGGCAAATAGAAGAAAGCATGATCTAAAGTAGAGCAAAAAGACATCTGAAATGGCGCTTCGATCACGGAAGGACACTGACTGAAGATACAAATCGAGCCTTGTAAACTTATAACTCCCGATCTACAAAGCAAATCGAGAGTTGGGAGGGCTCATGTTATAGGTGAAAAATGGCCTCAGAAGAATGTGACAAATTCGAACCCGCCAGAGGCCAGATCGTCTAGCTCGCTAAAAGTGCCCAGCAAACTTTACCTCGCTTGCTACCAGACAGTGATACAACAAGGTGATAACAAGACCAGCTTGTCAAGTAGTCAACTGTCCTGGTCGAGCTCGCTACCCCTCTATAGCAGCATCAAGCTCGCTACAGCGACCTCCCATAGTGACCTCGAGCAGGGAACCTTAGCTCGAGATGACGAAACACCCCGCACGATAAGACCACACTAAGTGGAGGACGCTTATGGATACAAGTCCACAGTCAACCAGAAAGGCCCACCCCATAGCCTATATCCTGTAATAGTCAGACTAAAGTCTTTTACTGTCTTTTCCATTTATATCTTAATGTAATACAACTGTAGCTTGTAATTAATACATGTAACTCTTCCTTCTTCTATAAATAGGAATGTATTATTAGAAGAGGAAAAAAAGAGGCCGGCATTTTTATAAGCCAACACTCTGTAAAAATGACTCTGGATATCAATAAAATCTCCATCGTGGACGTAGGGTCTAGTGCCGCCCAAATTTACCTGAACCACGTTAAAAACACTGTGCCACACTTCTTCCTCTCCCTTTGCTCCATTGCACTTCGAAAGTAGTATAGGATTCCAGAACTTATCTTCCCGTTGGCCGAATTTTGGGACCGTCCGTACGAATCAAATTCCAACGTCAACAATTTGTAAATTATTATATGAAGAATATGAAATTGTTAGTTGATTGTATTATATTGATGAGAGGTTATTAAGAAATCTATAGAAATAACAAAATGTATGTTTCTTTATATATATTTTAGTTACTCAATTAATATTAACTCTTATTAAGTATATAAAAAATGAAATTAGAATCTAAAATAAATGTTATTGTCTATAATAATTAAAATAAAATTTTTATTTTTACTTTAATTAAAATAAAATATAAAAAAATATTATTTTACTATTTTATAGACCTAATTATGTTTTACACTCAAATAGTTCATTATTTTCTCCTATACTATTTTGAGTGAATAAGGGGTCTATGTTATTGGGCCCATGGGCTTAAATTTGGATTTTGCCCGTACTCATGGACCTAAGCCCTAATTTGTAAATAAACTTAAAATTATTTAGGCTTAAGCTTGGGCTTAGACTTAAAGCCCATTATATCTCATGGGCTTTGGCCCAAGCTTGACCTATTTGGCCCATAAGCAGGTCTGTTTACCACTATGACAATCATAATTGTTAAAGGATGTACTCTTCGTTACCTTTATATGTTAATACTTGCATATTGCTTAAGCATATTGTTTTTGGTATAAAATTGGATGTCTTATGATCAATATGATTTTAATTAATCAGGTATTAACCATAACTTTTTTATTATGCTAAATTATACATTAAGTATTTTGGATCACATATAAAAAAATGGCATCAATAATGATTGATCATGTTCAATATATTAAAATTTATTCCACAGGAATTTTTGTCATATTTGTATGATTAATAATGAAATAGCAATTTACCCATAGGAATTAAAAAAAGGAATATAATTTGATAGTTTCATCATGAAGTTTATCTATGAATCTTTCAATAAAAATTTAACCCACAAATAGTTTTTATTTATTATTTTGTTGATATTTTGAAAAGTAATTTTCACATTTTACATTGGTATAATATGATATATATTTATTTGCCTCAATTTCTACGATATAACCATGTATATTTAAATTTTATGTAGTTATACAACTTCTGAGTTTTTCTTTATATGAAAAATGATAATCCCAAATTAAATGGTGATAATTATAAGCAATGGAAAGAGGGAACTATTTTCTACTTATGGTGGATGGACATTGATTATGCTATTTAGAAAGATGAACCACCTACACCTACTAATACTAGCACTCGGGCAGACATTTCTTTATATGAAGGGAGGGACTTATCCAATCGTCTTAATATGATATTCATAAAGACAAAAATTTTCGTTAGTATGTGGGGTTCAATTGGAGAGTGTGATAATGTCAAGGCATTGTTGAAAGCAATTGATAAGCAATCTGAGTTTTCAAATAAAGCCCTAGCGAATGCCTTAATGATGAAATTATCATCAATGAAGTTCATTGGTGTTAGAGTTGTGCGTGAATGTATCATGAAAATGAGGAATATTACGGCTCAATTGAAGTATCTTGAGGTTGAGATGTCGAAAATCTTTCATTATACACTTCATACTAAATTCTCTTCCATGGCAATATAGACCCTTCAAAATCTTTTACAACACATACAAGGATAAATAGTTAATTAATAAACTTCTGAGTATATGTGTTCAAGAGGAAGGAGGCTAATAATGGAATAAGGCATAAGTGTACATATGATAACATAAGAAAAGAACAAAGATCAAGCCAAACAAAAGGGGAAAGGTAAAATATCCACCCAGACTAAGTCCAAGAAGGAATCCAAATGTTTCTTCTATAAAAAGAAGGGATACATGAAGAAGGATTATGTGTGTTCAAGAGGAAGGGAGGCTAATAATGGAATAAGGCAAAAGTGTACACATGATAACATAAGAAAAGAATAAAGATCAAGCCAAAAAAAAGGGGAAAGGTAAAATATCCACCCAGTCTGAGTTCAAGAAGGAATCCAAATGTTTCTTCTATAAAAAGAAGGGATACATGAAGAAGGATTACATCAACTTTAAAGCTTGGCTTGAGAAGAAAGGTAATCCAATCTCACTTATTTGTTATGAATCTAATGTGGTTGACATTTGTTATAATACTTCATGGATTGATTTTGGTTCCACAATTCATATTTTGAGTACCTTATGGGGATTCCTAAACCAAAAGAAGCCTGTGGATAGTGAGCAATGCATCTATTCAGGAAACAAGATGCTTTTTCATGTGGAAGCAGTTGGAATATGCTAATTGATTTTAGATACTAGCGTTGTATTGAATTTAGAAAGAACATCGTATGTTCCAAGTTTTTCTAGAAACTTGATTTTAGTTTCAAGACTTGTATCATTTGGTTATTTCTTTAACCTTTTAGATACATCCTTTAATTTAAATTATAAGTTTGATCTTGTTGGGAATGGTACAATATCTGGTGGTCTTTTCCAAATTAATCTATTGGACAATACCTTTTATAATGTAATGTATGTCCATGGTAATATTGGTATTAAACGATGTGTTATGAATACAAATTCCTCTATGTTATGGCACCAAAGATTGGCACATATATCCATAGAAAGGATTAAGAGATTAGTGAATGATGGAGTACTTAATACTTTAGATTTTATTGATTTTGATTCTTGTGTGGATTGTATAAAAGGAAAGTAGACTAACAAGAAAAAGAAATATGCCAAGAGGAGTTCAAATATATTAAAGATCATAGATATAGACATTTGTAGTCTAAAAATAAACTCGTATGGCCAGAAATACTTCACATTTTTCATAGATGATTATTCATGATACATGTATTTCTACTTGCTTCACAACAAGAATTAAGCATTAGATGCCTTTAAGGTATTCAAAGCAAAAGTAGAGAAATAATATGGAAAGTAAACTAAGATCATGAGGTTGGATAGAGGTAAGGAGTATTATGGTAAATACACTGAGGATAGACACACACCTATTCCTTTTGTAAAGTTTCATGAGAAGCATGGGATAGTGGCCCAATAACCATGCTTGGATCTCCAAACCAAAATAGTGTCGTAGAAAGAAGAAATTGAACATTGTTGGACATGGTACAAAGTATGCTTAACAACTCTAAGCTTCCAAAATCCTTGTGGAGCGAAGCTTTTAAAATGGTAGTGTATATATTAAATTGAATTCCAACCAATGTTGTTCCAAAAACACCGTTTGAGTTATGGAAAGGTTGGAAACTGAGTTTGCACATATACACATTTAGGGATGCCTATATGAAGTAAGAGTTTATAATCCATAAGAAAAAAAAAATGAACCTAAGGACTATAAGTGGGTATTTTGTTGGATATGCTAAAAAGTCCAAGGGGTATAAATTTTATTATCCATCTCACAGCACTAGGATTGTGGAATCAAGAAATGCAAAATTTCTTGAGAATGAATTAATCAGTGAGAATGATCAATCTTAAAACTTAATTTCTGAGAAGGATCATTTCGATAGTCAAACTCCCATTTCAAGTGACTAATTGCTTATTATTCATAATAGCTCCCATATTCAGACAGGTATTGAACAACCAATTTTGAAGTTTCACAAGCTACTGACAATCTAGTAGATCTAGTTGTTCAATAATTTCTAGGGATTGTTGAGTAACCAATTGTGCAACATGTTCCTCAAGAAGATGTGCATACAACATTAAGAAGGTCAACTAGAGTGAAGAAGTCAGTAATACCTAGTGATTACATTGTGTATCTGTAAGAAAATGGATCTTTAAAACAAAAAAGGACTCATTAGGCAACATTGAGAGATATAAAACAAGACTTGTTGCTCAATAGAAGGGAATCGATTACATAGAGACCTTTTCTCTTGTATCTAAGAAAGATTCTCTTCATTTCATTATGGCATTGGTTGTTCATTTTAACTTGGAATTACATCAAATGAATGTGAAAACAACATTTCTCAATGAGGACCTAGAGGATGAGGTTTATATGAAACAACTAGAAGGATTCTACTTTAGTGACAATGAGAATTTGGTGTGTAAGCTCAAGAAATCCATATATGGATTGAAACAAACCTCCTGTCATTAGTATTTGAAGTTCCGTGATATCATATTTTCATTTGGTTTTGTAGAGAATATTATGGATCAATACATATATAAGAAGGTTAGTGGGAGTGACATTTGTTCCCTTATTTCATATGTGGATGACATTTTACTTGCAACTAATGATAAAGGGTTGCTATATGAGGTCAAATAAATTTCTCTCTAAGAATTTTGATATGAAGGGTATGGGTGACACATCTTATCTCATTGGCATTAAGATCTATAGGGATAAATCTCAAAACATTTTGGGTTTATCTCAAAAAAATTATATCAATAAGGTATTAGAGAGATTTTAGATGAAAGATTATTCATAAGTACGACACCCATTATGAAAGGTGATAGGTTCAGTTTGAACTAGTGCCTGAAAAATGAGCTAGAAAGGGAGCAAATATGAAACATCCCATATGCTTCTGTTATTGGATGCCTAATGTATGCTCAGGTTTGTACAAGACTTGACATTGCATTTGTTGTTTGAATATATGGAAGATATCAAAGTAACTTAGGTATAGATCACTAGAAAGCTGTAAAAAAGGTGATGAGATACCATAAAGGATGAAAGATTACATGCTTATATATAGGCAAATTGACAACCTAGAGGTAGTTGATTACTTAGATTCAGACTTCACTATATGTATTGATTCATGAAAATCAACATTTGGGTATGTTTTTACATTTGCTGATAGAGCCATGTCTTCGAAGAGTACAAAGTAAACCTTGATTGCTACTTCTATCATAAAGGCGTTTCTTGTTTTGAGGCTACCTTACAAGTGTATGGCTAAAAAGTTTCATATTTAAGCTTAGAATTATAGATTTCATTTCTAAGCCATTGAGGATGTATTATGACAATTTAGTTATGATTTTCTTGGCTCAAAACAAAAACAATAGTTGAAACAAACACATCAACATCAAGTATATAGCCATAAGAGAATGTGTTAAGGAGAACAAAGTTGTCATTGAATGTGTTAGGCACTAAATTGATGATTACTAGTCCTCTAACAAAAGACATGCCACTAATGAGTTTTAAGGATCATGCAACACAAATGGGACTTGGTTGATTTTGTTGTATGGACTTTTGTAATCTATAATGAAACTCGTATTCATTTGTGTTGTTTTCTCATCTTGGTGTACACATTTGTTTGAGAATAACAATCATTATTGGATCTGAAATAAACATAAAGTTTATTCATCATGTTATAATGGACTAACACCAAAGAAATAGAATGCACAATGGTATATGAAAGATAATACTTATTTTTGGATGACTTTTCACCATGATTCATGTATTTATATTCTTTACTTAAGTAGAAGGATACATGGATTTTAGGTATTGTGATAAGTAATATATATATAAGGACCAACTGGGAGAATGTTGTGGTGTTTTTGGTTTCTTTGAAAAAGAGACTTGAAATTCTTCTTGCCCACTTTGGAGCAATTACCCACACTTAAAGTGTTCTATTTCACCCATGGAATCCACCCATATCCTTATTTCAAATTCTCAGTTATGTCTTTGATGAGAAGACGTTGGTATACCCCTCTCTTTCTCTCTCTCTCTCTCTTTCTCTCTATATATATATATATATATCTATGTGTTCAGGTCTCTAAGCTCAACATTATTTGAATATACACTATCTAAGTGAGATTACTTGAGTTTTAGAAGTGTTCATACACACACAAAACAAGAACTGCACATCAATGACTGGAGGTAATAACTTTATCCACCTTTGCACTTCTATTTCTATCTAATATTTTGGTAATAAACATGTATTTGGTTCCTTTTACATGTCTAATAGTGTCTAACATTATGTACAATATGTTATTTCAAAAGGTGGAGAGGGTTTTAGCTGTAAGTCATTTAGATCCTTTAGAGCTTAAGAAGGTAAAGAAAATGCCTCAAGTATGATCAACTTGTACCCAGAAAGTTTCCACTTTTAAGTTTCTATCTCCTTTGGTCATTGTTCATTTTGTGCTTGTTGCTTGTATAAGGAGCATGAGCAAGCACTTGTTCATGCAATTGCAAGGTACTGCATCTGGTGATGAAAGTGGTAATAATATCAATATATACCCTTGCTACATTTTATATTATATTTGTATGTTTTGCTAGGCTAATGCTACTTTTAGCAAATTAATAAATCACTAAATTAGTAAAACTATGATTCATATCAACAAAATGCTCAACAATTTTACCATTGAGAATAATACTTTATATGATAATCAACAAAGGGGAGTATCTTGTTTTTCAGTGGCAAATTAGGACCATTTATGCTAATATGGGATATGTGTGAGGATTAATCATAATCAGTTAGTGTTGTTTGAACATAATAAAAACTTATGATTCTGACAACATACTATTGTTTATATATTGTATTGTTAATATCTGGAGAACACCCATGTTTGAGTGGTCATTTTATGGAGATGGGATGAAAGCATAGAATCCTACAGCATGGTGGGAAGTTGAGATGAAAGCACATAAAAGGCAAATTATGTATGAATTCGAAGGCAACTGGTGCACTAAAAGGAACGAGTTACGTTACTTGGCACCTAGGATGGCCATCCTACTAATGACTTCATTTGGTCTTCTTGACTTGACCTCTCTAAAATGTTTATAGGTGCCAATTTTATGCTTAATGTCAATTATGAACTTGGGGACCTCACATTATCAGTTGCAACTTCAATGATCAAGTCTACAAGAAAGTGTAAAATCATTTACTATTGAAAAAACTTGATAAAGCTTATTCAATGCACTTAAATGTGATCAATTGCCTGTTTGCCTCTCCAACATCACTTACATACTCCTTCAATGTCTTCACATCTAATGATCTTTCATTTTAAAGTGGTTATAAATGGATTGTTCTGAGGCTTTTTGACTTACATAGTGTGATTTGAGGAAAAATTTACGCAAATAGGGTTAGAATAAAACTATTTTTATGGGTGGTGTTATTTTTAGGAAAACATTGGTGGGAGTAATGTGTAGGATTGGACCACATTGATAACATTAACATTCATGGGAGTGGGCCAAAGATGTTGCTTATGGCAACATTGCCTAACTGAAGACGTTGGTAATGGCAATGCTGCCAGATAACATTGCTATAGCCAACACTGCCAGCCTTCTTTTTATTTTATTTTTTTCCTGTGCATTTGTGACATCTTTTTTTTTCCTTTTTTTTTTCACTTGCTCACTTGTGACATCCTTTTTTTTTTCTTCCTGCTCACTCGTGACATATTCTTCTTCTTCACACTATAAAAAACCTTCTCCTCCTCTTTCTCACTCCATAAGTTTCTGCTTCATCTTCTTCTTCACTTCTCCATTCTTCATCTTTGTCATCCATTTCTTTGTAGAAAATTTTCTTCTACCAACATCTATTTCATTCTTTGACAAATTGTGAAGTAAGTTTTTGTATGTTTATTTACTAATACTTTTGTTTAAGAATTATTTGAATCTATTTTTTTATATAGTTAAGTCTTGTTTTGCATGACTATTAATATATTACCCTGACAAATTATTATGCATTACTTTGTATATATTTTTCGCATGAGAAATAAAATAATCTATCTTACATGTATGGTAATAGAAGTATTTTTTTTTGCTCGCATTAGTAGTGATAGAATTAAAGTTTTATTGATTTTATTTTTGAAATGCTTATGTTATGGGAATGAAATTAGGATTTGAAATAAATAGCAGGTGGAAAAATTAGAGAATTAATTGATTGACTAGTTAAGTTAAAATCATTTCTATATTGAAATTATTATGTTAGCCGGTGCTATTTATAAGGAAGTTAATTTTATTAAGTATATTCAATTTTTTGAAAGTTTAGTATTACAAATTTTTATTTAGGGAAGAATTTTATTTTATTTTTTGAAATTTTAGCTAATATATAATTATTTATAACATATTACCGAATTATTTTACACTAACTTTACTATGATTGTATAAATTCAAAAATATCCATATAATCGATCGTAATTGTTTACAGTAATAGAAAAATGTACGATGGTCGGGAAGGATTGGCATTTGAATGTCCAGATCTAAGAACCTTTCAATGAGATAGGAATACAACATTAAATAATATTAGGAGAAAAATTATGTCAAAGTTAAAAATAGGAGTCGAGAGATATATCTTGTCCATTACATATAGGTTTCCTACATCATATCATAATTTATGTGTTACCAACGCTTTAGATTGCTTGATGGTGATAATGATGTGAGCACCATGTTTTGCTACAATAATTGATTTCCCAACCTTAGTGCACTGGAATTATATATTGAATTTGAAATAGACAACACAAGAAATGAAAAGACTAATATGGCGTATCAACTTGGAGATAATGGTCTTGAAACAATAAATTTGAATTTTGAATATGTGGAAATGTTCTTTCAACAAAGTTACTACCACACTATCCTCAATTTTGGTGGCCTATCAAATCGTGATGCGGTGACCACTATAATGCAAAGTGATGATAAGTAGTGGACCCCCCAACATAAATCATCTGTACGAAGATGTTGAGGATGATGATAAACCATTATCAAATGACCCCGAAGTTGAGAAGGATGAGGGAGATGTTGAACTATTACCACCATATGTACCTCCATCATCACATATGTCGTATGTCAATTGGAAAGCTCTGGATAGACTTGAACATCAACTAGTTGAAAATCCCATTCGAATCAATGGGCATGAGTTTTATATCGGTTTGGAATTTGATAGCAAAGAAGATGTCATGTAAGCTTTAAAACGATATATAATTAGTGCATACCAAAATTATAGGATTCAAGAGTCAAAACTAACATTTGTAGATATGTATTATGTAAAATATGGTATAGAATGCAACTGCCAGCCAAGGGCAAGCTTCAACTTGAAGAAAGATTATTGAGTTGTCAAAAGATATAATGGGCTGAAGTTTTATGTCAGTTTGGAATTTGAAAGCAAAAAAGATATCTTGTAAGACTAAAAATGATATATAATTAGTACATACCAAAATTATAGGACCCGAGAGTCAAAACTGACATTTGTATAAGTGTATTGTGTAAAATATGGTATAGAAAGCAACTGGCGGTTGAGGGCAAGCTTTAATTTGAAGAAAGATTATTGGGTTGTTAAAAGATATAATGGCTCCCCACACCTGTGTTGCTAATAGCATGTTACAATATCACATGCCAATGGACTCTAATTTCATTGCCTCATGCTGTGCGAAGCGAGTAAGAACCACATCAAACCTTCTTATGGTCGAGATAATACAGATGATAAAATCACAATTCTCTTACCAAGTTTCATATAAGAAAGCTTGGTTAGGAAAATAGAAGGCTATTAGCCGAATATATGGTGATTGGGATGACTCGTACTACCAATTGTCGAGGTGATTGGTAGCAATGAAACAAGCCAAACTAGGGACTATTGTGCAATTGCAAACTGGGGATTTATATCAAGGACAATATCTTGACCCTAACAATATGAAGTTTAAGAGGCTATTTTGGGCATTTAAACCTTACATTGACGCACTTCCCTTCTGAAATGATGCTATAGGTTGATGGAACTTTCTTGCATGGGAAATTCAAGCACAACCTACTAATTGCAATCATACAAAATAGGAATCATATAGTATTTGTTAGTTTGGATGGGTGCCCTAGTCCAATTTGATTGAGCCTTATCGCATTCAGAACTATACATTCTGTGGATTTGGATATAAAGGTTGAATATTCATCTTATATTGCATTCATCATGTATTGCATACGTAAGATGAAGTCCGTGGTGAGAAGTTATT
>JANHAO010026609.1:0-11045 GCA_026873985.1 Saraca asoca | reverse complement strand
AACTCCTTATTAACTTTCTTTAATTCTTCCTGAGTCTTAAACAATGCCTCATGCATTTTTATACACAATTCAGTAGGATCTTCATAAGATTCATTATCAGAATTAGTAAGATCGTCAAAGGATTCATCATGCGAATTATCAACCTCATCTGAGTCACTCATATAAGAACTACAGTAAAAAAATAGGAAATTTTTGAACCTTTAAGTTTTCGTGCTTTGACAGGAGACAATGTTGCTCTTCTCTTTCTTTGTGTTCTGATCCTTCTTTGCTTCCATAGGTGGCTTTAAGCATGTCTAACATCTCTTTCCTTGTCTTACATTCTGAAATCTTTGAAAACTCATTAGCGAACACAACACTAACAATAATCCATTTTAATTTGGAGGCAAGAGAATGATCTCTTTCCTCTTCATTAGTCCACAACAATCTTCATTTCTATTCAAGGATTACATTCATAAAGATCAAGGGATGTTCATACCCTGATTCTAAAATTTTCAACATGTCAACATCAAGAGCTTCAATAAAGATTTTAAATTTAAGCTTCCAAAAATAAAAGTTTTCAGAATCAAAGAGAGGTGGATCATTTAATAATGAACTGTCAAAAAAGATAGGTAGATTCGATTCCATTTTTTAAATCAACAAAGGTGTATCAAGAGCCAAAGCTTTGACACCAACTGTTCTGTCCCTTGGTGGTGGGTAAATTTTATATTGCAGAAGCTAACTAAGCAGAATTAAATGGATCTTGCCCTTTTCTCATTCGAAAATATGCATATGCCTTTGTTTTAATTAAATCTTTTCCTTACATAGAATATGCAAAGGATTAATGATCAGTAATATGAAATTGATAGATGTTAAAAATTAATAACAGAAGCAGTAAAGATATAGAAAAGAAAAATTAAGACATAGATTTTTAAAGTGGTTCAACTTGAATTAAAATCACAATTCAAGTCAACTCCACTTAATCTTTCTTAACTAAAAGACCTCTTAAATTGAAACAAAACTATCAGGATTGACAGGCTCTTGAAATGCCAGTCTTTACAACAAACACACAAGAAATTAACAGGTTTATAGGCCTTAAAAGAAAACTTCTATTCAGAGGAACATGTCCACAAAAGGACTTGGTTCTTAGAAAATCATCAAGGGACTAAGAAAAAACAAATACATGAAAAATGGATGAATCTTGTAAAGGAATTCAAAACAAATGTTCCTTTCTTTGATTTGCTTGAAGTATATGCAAAAGGAAAACCTGAAATAGATTATTCATTTGGAGAATTAGTTAGTGTTACCACTAAGACAACCTAAAACTGGATAATGCAAAAAGGAGAGAAGATAGATTTAGAACTTCCACCTCCAAGATCTTTTATTATAGAAACAAAAGATCCTAGAAATCCTACAATAGCTTCTCTTTTCAAGATAAAAGATCCAAACAAATTTCTTACTTCAAGAGATATACAATCTTTGATGGAACAAAATAACTATACTAATAGGTATCTGCAAACTTTAGGATAACAAATCCTTAGTGAACTTGTCCAAATAAGAGAAGTCATTAGATTAGAGAAAAATCTTAAAGAAATAGAACAATCATTGTTCAGACCTTATGAGATTCCTTTTGAGAAGCAGAGATAGCTTAATAGAACTCATAGAGTAGACATGTCAAATAGAATAGAAATAGTGAGAATCACTTAGATGATTGAGGATCTAGATAGGAAAATAGAAAAAACCATAGTTATCCCTACTTAGGAGATAGCTCTAGCCAAAATCTTCAAGCTCTAGATAAAGCTTCAGAAATGGCCTCTAAGAAAGAGGAAGAACCCAAAGTAGAAACCATGGGAACTTTAGCACCTTAGAGACCCAAACAACCATCTTTCTAGAATACCCTGGAACCTTAAATAACACTTATTTAAAATTTCTATAATGGGAATAACATCTATGAGTGGAACATAGATGGTAAGTCTGAATATAAGATCATCCAACTATTGCAACAAATGACTATGGTAAGTAGAACCTATCAAACAATGCATAGAAGTGATGATGCTATAGTCATTCATGTGTTAGTAGCTGGATTTATCGGCCAACTTAAAGGATGGTGGGATGATCACCTTACCAGTATAGAAAAACAACAAATTCATATAGCTCTTAAATTTGATAGTCAAGGAGAATTTGTGTTAGGAGAAGATGGTAACCCATTCCTGATGCTGTGAATACCTTGATTTATATCATAACTAAATGCTTCATAGGAGATCCCAGCCTATGGAACGATAAATCTACAAAATAGCTTTCAAATCTTAAGTGTAAAACCTTTAGCAATTTTAGATGGTATAAGGATACATTTTTTAAGCAAATATACTTTAAGGTGGGTAGTAATAAACCCTTTTGGCAAGAAAAATTCCTTGCTAGTCTTCCTAGATTTTTAGGAGATAAGATTAGAGAGAGAATTAGGAATATGTTCAATGGAATTATTCCTTATGAACAACTTACTTATGGATATCTAGTAGCCTCTATCTAGAAAGTAGCCCTCAAAATCTGTTAGGAAGA
Organism: Saraca asoca; assembly: GCA_026873985.1. Lineage (NCBI taxonomy): Eukaryota > Viridiplantae > Streptophyta > Magnoliopsida > Fabales > Fabaceae > Saraca > Saraca asoca. The sequence goes on along the minus strand of JANHAO010026609.1, from coordinate 8,513 downwards.
TAAGATTAATAGGTAATTTGTTAAAGTGAGAGCTCTTAATTGTAGAGAGTTACAATCTTTCTGTGAACAATTTGGTTTTATGTGTCTAAAATCTTTTCAATCTTAGCATAGGTGTAGGGAAAAATAGGTAGAAGCCAAACCAAAATCCCAAATCTATAGGAGTAAGACCACTAATAGAGTTTTTAGAAGAAAACCTAGGTATACGCCTTCACCAAATATGGATGTAGGACTAGTCTATTATAGATGTAATAAACCAAGTTATATAGCTAAATGTTGCAAATTAAATAAAAGGATTAGAAATCTTGAACTTGATGAGCAAATGCTTAAGCAAATTAGCAATTTACTAGCTAAAATATCTTTAGAAGAATCTTCTATTGAAGATGAAGAACAAGTTTATGGGACTAATCAAACTCAAGAAGATGATTACTGCTCTTCAAAATTTGAAGAATCGGAGAGACTAATCAAACTCAAGAAGATGATTGCTGTCCTTCAGAATTTGAAGAATCAGAATCATCTAAAAATCAAAATATTTAAAACGTTCTTACTACAAAGCAAAATCTTGTTTTTGATGCCATCTGTAAATTGCCAAATGATGACAAAAAGAGAAATTATTTACAAGAATTCAAAAGGACTCATGAAAAACCAATTTCTTTAAAACCACCAGTTTTAAACAATTACAATTTTAAAAATATTTTGGAAATATTTAATTCAAAAAAGAGCAAACTTGTTACCTTACAAGGCTTACAGTTTCAAGTAAATCTTCTCAAAGAAGAAGTAAAAGTTTTGAAAGCCAAATAACGCCATTTTCATCAAATGTTTTTTGATTTTAAAAAAGACAAAAAGAGAGTTGAACATGAGGATGAAAGCATCCATAGTGATGATATTTTTAAACTCACTTCTACTATAAAACTTCAAAAATGGTGTGTCCCTATAAAACTTATCGTAAAAGATGAATATATAGTCAAGATAGTTGCTCTGTTTAATACATGAGCTAATCTCAATTGTATTCAGGAGGGACTTGTACCTACCAAATATTTTGAGAAAACAAAAGAAGGATATAGGTTTACCAATAGATCTAAGCTCTTAATTTAATTTAAACTTTTGAATGTTGTTTTGAAAACTGATGTTTATGATTTCAAAACAAACTTTATCTTAGTTAGGGATATGACTAGCAGAATAATCTTAAGATCTCCATTTATTCAACAAATAATGCCTTTCTCAGTATTTGCTTAAGGAATAGAGATAGAAAAACTAGGACAAAAACTACTTTTTAAATTTCTCAAAAATCCTATTTTCAAAAATCTCATTCTAGTTGAAAACAAAATAAACTAGATGAACTATCTTTTTGAAGAAATAAGCTCCAAAAGGATAGAATAGCAATTGAATACTCTAATTGTACAAAATAAAATAAAAGATTTAGAAAGTAAAATTCAAAATCAAATTTGCTCTAATTTACCAAATGCTTTCTAGAAAAAAAAAACATATGGTTGAATTACCATATGACAAGGATTTTTTAGAAAAACAAACTCCAACAAAAACTCATCTAATCCAAATGAACTGAGAATTCTTTGATTATTGCAAAAAGGAAATAGATGATCTCTTAACCAAAGGGATTATCAAAAAATCTAAAAGTTCTTAGTCATGTTCTACTTTTTATGCCAATAAAAATGTAGAAATTGAACGAGGAATTCCGAGGCTTGTAATTAATTACAAACCTCTAAATGAAGCACTTCAATGGATTCAATATCGAATTATAAATGATAAACATTTGTTAAATCATTTGCAATTTGCAAAAATCTTTTCCAAATTTGATATGAAATTAGGATTTTGGCAAATTCAAATCAAACCTAACGATAGGGATAAAATAGCATTTATAGTCCCATTTGATCAATACGAATGGAATGTAATGTTGTTTGGTTTAAAAAATGCTCCCTTAGAGTTTCAAATGATTATGAATGATATTTATAGTCCCTTTACAAATTTTATGATTGTTTTTATTGATGATATTTTGGTCTTCTCTCAAAATATAAATCAACATTTCAAACACCTAAACATTTTACCAAAAACAACTAAGAAAAATAATTTAGCAATTTGAAAGAAAAAGATTTCTCTTTCTCAAATAAAAGTTAGGTTTCTTGGTCATCATATTTTCCAAGGGAGAATTACTCCAATTGATAAAGCGATTCAATTTGCTGACAAATTTTTTGACCAAATTATTGAGAAAAATTAACTCCAAAGATTTTTGGGATGTTTAAATTATGTTTTAGATTTCTTTCTAAATTTATCAAACATTATTCAACCATTACACGATTGGTTGAAAAAATCACCACCTCCATGGACAAATTTACATACAAATGTGGTTAAACAAGTTAAACATCAAGTGAAATGGTTGCCTTGTTTACACCTCAGTGATCTATCAGCTTTTAAAATTATAGAAACTGATGCATTTCATTTAGGATATGATGGTATCCTAAAGCAAATTCAAAATGGTAGGGAATGTGTGGCCACTTTTAGTTCCAAACATTGGAACCCTACTCAACAAAGTTACTCAACCATAGAAAAGTAAATTGTATCAATAGTTTTGTGTGTAAAAAAATTCCAATCTGATTTATTAAATTAGAATTTGAAAATCAAGTTAGATTATAGATCTGCCAACGATGTTTTACAAAAGGATATTAAAAATTTAGCATCTTAACAAATATTTGCTAGATGGCAAGCTATATTGTCTATTTTTTATTTTCAAATTGAATATACTAAGGGAACTTCAAATTCATTGCCTGACTTTTTTACTCATAAATTCTTGCAGGGACATGCCGAGAAGAGAAAGGGATGAAACTAAAAGTCTACCTTCAAACTTTAAGAAAATCTAGAGTCTGCCTTCGGATTCTGCTTCAAAATTGAAAGCCCCATTGACATCCAAATCAAAAGATAAAGGCAAATAGGTTGTCTCTTCCATCCAAATTCCACTAATTAATTCAATTTCCCCACTAGAAATGGACTTACCAATAGAAACCTTGCAAGTAATTGTAGAATAAATTCAAAAGCCCTTGGTTTTACCTACCAAGAAATCTTGGATAGATATTACAAAGGAAGAAAGTGATGAAGATAAACCCTCTTTATCATCAAATCCAAATTAAATCAAATTATAGCCCTGAAATCCAAACAAATGAGCATATTTGGATCATCTTCTAAATCCTTGATCAACATTAATCCTAATCCAAATTAAATCAAATCATATCCCAATTCTATTTTGAAATCATAAACATCATTTTTCAAAAAAACATTTAAAAGTTTAAATTGAATTAAAAGCTTACATCCATTGGCAGACCAAAGTCCTTGTTTTGTTTTCTTAGGATATTTGATAGGTGCAAATCCCTCCTGAATATAATTGAGATTAGCTTTTGCATCTAATAGAGCAACTGTCTTAATTGTATATTCATCTTTTATAATAATTTCTATAGGGACATACCATTTTTGAATTTTTATGGTAGAAATAAGTCTAAAAATATCATCACCATGGATACTTTCATCTTCATCCTCAACTCTCTTTTTGTCCTTTTTAAAATCAGAAAAATTTGATGAAAATGGTTTTGTTGGGCTTTCAAAATCTTTACTTCTTCTTTGACAAGGTTTACTTTAGATTGTGAATCCTATAAGGTAATAGGTTTGGTCTTTTCTGAATTAAATCCTTCTAAAACATTTTTAAAATTGTAATTGCTCAAAATTGTTGGTTTTGAAGAAGTTAGTTTTCCAAGAGTCCTTTTGAATTCTTGTAAACAATTTCTCTTTTTGTCATCATCTGGTAATTTATAAATGACATCAAAAAGAAGATTTTGCTCGGTAGTAAGAACATTCAAAACAGTTTGATTTTCAAATGATTTCAATTCTTCAAATTCTAAAGAACAATAATCATCTTCTTGAATTTGATTAGTCTCTGGAACTGTTCTTCATCTTCAATAGAAGATTCTTTTGAAGATGTTTTAGCTAGTAAATTACTGATTTGGTTAAGCCTTTGCTCATCTAGTTCAAGATTTCTAATTGTTTTATTTAATTTGCAATATTTGGCTATATGGCCTAGTTTGTTACATCTATAATAGACTAGTCTTACATCCATATTTGGTGGAAGAGTATACCTAGGTTTTCTTCTAAAAACTCTATCAGTGGTCTTACTCCTACAAATATGGGATTTTGGTTTGGCTTCTACCCATTTTTCCCTATGCCTATGCTTAGGTTTATAAGATTTTGGACATGTAAAACCAAATTATTCACAGAAAGATCCTAATTCTCTATGATTAAGAGCTCTCTTTTTAACTAATTGCCCATGAATCTTATCTTCTTGGCAAATTTTGAGGGCTACTTTCTGGACATAGGCTACTAATTGTCCATAAGTAAGTTGCTCATAAGGAATAATTCCATTGAACTTATTCCTAATTTTCTCTCCAACCTTATCTCCTGAAGATCAAGGAAGACCAGCTAGAAAATTTTCTTTCCAAAAGGGTTGATTACTATCAGCCCTAGAATATATTTGCTTAAAGAAAGTATCCTTATACCATCTAAAATTGCTAAGGATTTTACACCTAAGATTTGAAAGCAATTTTGTGGATTTATCTTTCCATAGGATGGGATCTCCTATCAAGTGTTTAGTGATGGTATAAATTAAGGTATTCATAACATTAGGAATGGGTCTACCATCTTCTCCTAACACTAATTCTCCTTAACTATCAAATTTAAGAGTTGTATGAATTTCTTATTTTTCTAGGCTAGTAAGGTGGTCATCCTACAATCCTTCGAGGTGGCCAATAAATCCGACTACTAACACATGAATGACTGCAGCATCATCACATCCATACATATTGTTTGGTAGGCTGTGCATACCATAGCCATTTGTTGTAATAGTTGGATGATCTTATATTCAAACTTTCCATCTATGTTCCACTTATAAATGTTATTCCTATTGTAAGAATTATGAATAAGAGTTATTTGAGGTTCCAGGGTATTTTGGAAAGTTGGTTGTTTAGGTCTCCAAGGTGCTGAAGTTCCCAAGGTTTCTACTTTGGGTTCTTCCTTTTCCTCAGAGGCCATTTCTGAAGCTTTATCTAGACCTTGAAGATTTCAGCTAGAGCTATCTCTTAAGGGCAACTCAGGGATAACCATGATTTTTTCTATTTTCCTATTTAGATCCTCAATCATCTGAGTGATTCTAGCTATTTCTATTCTATTTGACATGTCTGCTTTATGAGTTCTATTAAGCTGTTTGCGCTTCTTAGAATGAATCTCATAGGGTTTAAACAAAGGTTGTTCTATTTGCTTAGGAGTTTTATCTAATCTACAGGTTTCTCCTATTTGGACAGGTTCACTAAGGATTTGCTATCCTAAGGTTTGCAGATACCTATTGGTATAGTTATTTTGTTTCGTCAGAGATTGTATATTTCTTAAAGTAATAAATTTTGTTTGGATCCTTTATCTTGAAAGGAGAAGCTATTGTAGGATTTCTAGGATCTTTTGTTTCTATAATAAAAAATCTTAGAGGTGGAAGTTCTGAATCTATCTTCTCCCTTTTTTGCATTATCTAGGTTTGGGTTGTCCTAGTGGTAACACTAACTGATTCTCCAAATGGATAATCTATTTTAGGTTTTCCCTTTGCATATACTTCAAACCAATCGGAGAAGGGAACATTTGTTTTGAATTCCTTTACGAAATTCATCTATTTTTCATGTATTTGTTTTTTCTTAGTCCCTTCATAATTTTCTAAGAGCCAAGTCTTTTTGAGGACATGTTCCTTTAAATAGAAGTCTTCTTTTAAGGCTTCTAGATTTACCCTAATGGGTTTCTTCCTAGTTTTTGAAGGTTGTCATATCATAGAAACTTTGGGTCTTGGGTGTAATTTAGGGATTGAAGTGGAAAACTAAAGTAGACTTAACATCATCCTTTATTTTACCTTTTCCCCTAGAATTTGTCCTAGTATAGACAGGTTTTGGAATTTTAGAAGTATTTTCTAATCCTTGAAGATTTACTGCTGAGGTAGTCCTCCTTAAACTTCTTAGATCCATTGACACAATTGAATTTGATGTAGTTGAATGTCTAAGGGGATTTAAAGTTTCCGTTTAAGAAACTTCAGTCTTTGGTGAAACAGGGGTATCATCCTCTATTTCAAATAACCTAGGATTTCCTAACTTAGTCTTACTTCTATCAAAGTAGAGATCTACTTGTCCTACGGTATGTTGGATAATCCTAGATAGTTAGGAATTTTGATTCCTAGTGTGTGCTATTTTTTGGAATTACCAGTTTGAGGGGATAGATAATTTATTCCAAGGTATTTTTAAAGGTTCCTGGACATTTGCCTTACTATAATCTATTAATCAGTAAGCTTATATAACTTTTCTCTAAAGGGGCTTTCAGTATTCCCAAATACAAAGAGTTATAAAATATGTACTGGATCCCATGGGTTATTACTATAGGTATTGATCCAGATATCATATTATATCCAAACAATTTGGTATTTACAACTAATATCTTTTGCTTATGATTTTATCTTAAATAGATAGATATATCAAGGAAACAATTGAAATATATCAGACCTTGCGATGCACTGGTTTCTATAGCTTCTAATAAGGAGTGATCAAAATTTAAATGCCTAACATCTCTAAGACATATAAGTATGGCAATATCTAAGCCTAACCTAGTCATAAGTCTAGTAGCTACTTGGATACAATCAATATGCAAAAAATTATATTTGGAACTCACTTTTGCAAGATCTTTCTTAGTAAAAATTTCAAATTCTTCTTAGGTGGGATCAATATTCGGGAAATTTTCAATAGTTTTTATAATATAAGTAGATCTATTCAAAAAATTAGTATTTGATTTGTAAGGTTCATCATTTGGAATCCTAGGCATTTCCCAGTCATCAATTTGCTAATTTATATCTTTAAAATCAATTTTCCCTTCGAAAATAGATTCAGAATCCTCCTTACATTTAATTTTAGAAGAACTATTTGAAAAAGATCCAGAAAAAAAAATTGGAAGATAGAGATCTAAACATATTGGTAGAAAGTAAGCAACAATAGTAGAAAGCACAAATAAACAAGTTTAAACTAATCTCCTTGGCCTAATTTCAACACCATCAGGTATTGTAAAGATAATACTAGGAATTATAAATTAAAGTTGCTAAATGAATTAAATACTAAGATTTCAATATGAATCTTTTCTCTAGATATCTTGTAGCCATCATCTTACATATTATTCTGGGTACAAATATGCCACCGAATTACAAACACATCCTAGATATTGTAGAGCCTTTCGTCTTATGCTATTATTAAGGTTTAACAAGAAGTCACAAAACATCCCTTTTCTTCTCAACTCAATATGGGATTAAACCTACTTATTGTCATACCCTAAGAGGGAAAATGTGCGCTCATCCTATATCTAAGCAATCATATGTACAACATTATACCCATAACAATAATATGTGGCTTTAGAACACATCCAGATTATCTTCATGTTTAGACATTAGTATGAACTTTATAAAGCATCAATAATTTTTAATTCATTTTACTATCTCTACCTGCCCTTGACTCTGATATCAGAAGTCATGGAGGTAAGCCCTACAAGAATATGAAAATGAAAATGAAATAAAGATTGTAGCAGGACCATGAATAACTTTTATTAATGGAAGAGAGATTACACTACAAAAAATAGGATTGAATTGTGATGATCATTTTGCAGGGGTTAAAAGAAGCATCGCAAAAATACTACTATTAGTTGGGGTTGTTTGACCGTCGCAATATACATGTAACAGATGAATAATTGCGATGCTTGTTACTCAACTGTCACAAAATTCAATAAGTTTAATCTAATTAGAAGTTTTGTTTGTAAGAGTTAAGTCTATTAGTGTGATCCATTCTAAATGGTATTTTAAGGAAATATAATGCTCTGTTTTTTAAGTCAAGTCTAATAGGCCCAAATTTGGAAAATATAGTAAGAAATGTTGTTTTTGAAGTCAAGTCTATTATTCTTGTACATGTTTTTTTTTAAGTCTACAACTTGTACAGTTTGTGAAGTAAAAACTAAATAAATGATGTTTTTCAAACTATTTCTAATATCAAATTAGTTTTTGAAGAACAGACACACGGCCAACACCAGCTACGCACTCGTCGAAGCTTTCTTCCACACACCGATTTGTTGAAAAAATTAGAATATCACTTCAAATCTTCTTCACTTCAGCTTCCAGCAACTCTCCTTTCAGCTTCACATTGCGCACGTAGCTTCCATTGACCAAACCCTCAATCTTGCTCGCTCGTCTTCGCCTTCACAAAATGCCCTAGTAGGTAATTTTATTACCAATTTGAATTTGTTCTTTCAGCTAACTCGGTTTGAATAACATAGTTTAACAAATAACAAATTATTTAAATGATTCTTTGGTTTGAAGCTAATGACACAGGCTGTGGTATGAACCTGAAAACTTGTCTGAAAAAATTGCATTGAGAACTGTCCGTCGCAGGGCATAAGAAAAATTA
>JANHAO010026608.1:0-11043 GCA_026873985.1 Saraca asoca | reverse complement strand
AAATCAAGTAAATGAAATCATAATATTTAATAAAATGAAATAAATCACCATGATCTCAAAATAATAAGATATTTGTAATAACTATATTATCCATTAACCATAAGGATCCTAGAGTAATTTCCTACAAGCAACCAGCTTAACAATATCATATCAAATGTAGTATATATCTCCATCCTACCTTATTACACCAAACATATCTCCCCAACCTTATTCCTCCAGCACATATATGAATCACAAGTGCACTTGAGGGTTTCCAAGGAATTATCAATGGATCCAGAATTTCAAATCAACATTTTAAACATATTATGTTGTAAGAAATTTATTATTCGGTTAAGCAACATATATAGAAATACATGAACCAGCTAAAGCACTTTCATATTCATACATCACAAACAAAAATGGCACTATCATTTCCCATAATACAAATCCATATGAAAATGCATAATTTTAGCATGGCCAACCATTTCATGAATACATATAACATGTAAAAATACTTATAAGGCCAAATTAATATATATAAAAAATCCCATTATTTAAAATGATTTATGCATTTCATATAATAAAATTATTTTAGGTGTACACATAGGACTAAAAAATGAGCAGGATTGTCCACCCACCTCCAATGTCGCAACTACACACTGGACTAATACAGCTAGAATCCCAGAGTTTGGCATTTTATGAACTCAACATTTTATCGAGAACACATCTGAAGCAGAATAACAGTAAAATTTGAATTTTTCATCAGTTTGATAGATAAGGTTTTCTATACAATTTTCTTGACAACTAGATGTACGATTACTACAGAATAAATCTGATAACCTAGGATTACTCACTGAGGTCCAAAGCACCGGGGGTAAGTTCACTGCTGGCCAAAGTGTCACCAGTGGGCTGATTCTCTCTTTGGCCAAACGATTGCCTGACATAGGAAAAAGGAAGACATTATTGTCAATTATGGTTCTGATGCTTGGAAGGTTGCCGGGAAGAGCTCGCTAGCTGAGAGAAGTGTCACCGACAACGACCACAGCCAATTACGGAGGAAAAGCGACGGAGGAAGAAATGCTAACTTCGGTCAAACCAAGAAAGGAAAATAGGGCTAGAGGAAGAAAGAAGGACGCGGCGTCCATGGGAGCTGGTCGAGGCAGCACGACACCAGAGACAGTGAGAAACGATAAAGAAGAAGAAGGTTGCCGTCAATCGAAGCAGGGAAGCCTTTGGGGAAGAGACAGCCATGCACTAAAAAGAATTGGACCAAGAGAGATAGAGCTCATAAAAAATCAGAAAAGATGGCGGCATCAGAAAAATAGATGTTGTCGATCGAAGAGAAGAGGGAAAAGCCAGAGAGAGAAGGGGGAAAGAGAGAATGCGTGAAAGTTCCAGAAAGGGGAGGGGGTACTGGGGAAAAAGATAGTTGAAGGTGACTGGATATCGACTGGGCCATTTTTCCAAAATTTGCAATTTGGCCCCTAAAGTTTGGGTCGACTTGCACAAAGGCCCAGCTTCAAGAAATCATTTCAATTTAGTTCCTGCCAAATTTTCAATTTGGTCCTTCTTGCAATTTTTTTTTCAGGTATTACAAGTGGTGACCAAAGGTAATTTGATAAACAATAAGAACAAACTATAAGTGAGACACAAGGTATTGTTATAGCAAAATACTCTAAGCATATATGATCATAAGAGAAAATAACACTGGCACCTGTTAATTAAATATTGGCAAGTCACTACAAGAATTTGACTATTTAGCAATGAACAGTTACTAATAAAATTACTAATGGATACTTCGTCAAAACAATGCTCTAATTAGTCTAATTTTTTATAAAAATATTTACTATTTAACAACAGAATTACATACAAAAAGGATCACTTTCGTCGCTAATTTCGTTGTTATATTAAACCCTAATTTCCCACTAAATTTATCAACGAAACTTGAAAATAGGACTTTTCAAATTCAAAATAATGATGGAATTAGCGGCAGAGCTGAAATTTTTTTCTTAAAAAAATTGACCACAAAAAAAATTACTTTTATCCATTTAGTTGTGGATTTGCTAGTAGAATTGTGTAGATCTGTCGTTGAATTTATTGCTAATATGGAATACATTATTTTGTTGATTGAGATTAGTGATGGAATATTTTATTGCTAATTTTGTTCATAACTTGAAAATATACCATGTTCATGTAATAGACCCCTTACTTCTAAGATTTGGCCCATTATTCATCTTTCTCTCACTAAACTATGACACCAATCTCCAAGCTTGTCGTTAGAGCTTTTGCCACTGCCTTCATCGTCAGAGATTGTCATCATCACCTGTAACTTGAAAAGGTAAGTTTTATAATCTAAAATTGATTTTATTATAATTTAGGATTAAATTTGTAAATTTAGGGTTTAGTAAGGGACTTGTAATGTTAGGATTTAGTTAAGGATTTGTAAATTTCACATAAGGTGCTAGCCAACCTTTATTCTTTAATGATGTATGAGAATATGTGATTTATCTTTATTTAGGTGTTAGGGTTGTACCCTTGTATATTTTAAGTTTTAAAGGCTTACAAATCAATTGTTGTAGGCCAGCATGTGCTCAATGATATTTTCATATTTTTCAACCAATCATTTTTGCTTTTTGGCTTGCACTGTTAACAAGATAAATGAGCTCTAGACCAATTATGTGTTACAAAAGTTGTAGCCTCTGTACTAGGTATTCTGTAATTCTCACCTAGTTTTATTATTAATTTCTTGACAAATTCCACTTGAAAACCATAACTTAGTTTAGTAAATGTTGGATAAATGAACCATATTTTGATACAAGAATAGTAGTCTTTTTAAACTTCATAATGTTTGTGTTTCTAAGATTTAGTTTAATATTACACATTATTTGGTATAGGAGTTATGTAGTCATGATGTCAAGATGAATAATGGATTTTTTTTTCTTGGACTCTATTAATGGTAAAATCCGGTCAACCCAAGTTTTGAACCCTAAGCTACAAAATGAATGTAAAAAGAGAGAAAGAAAGAGAAAAAGAAAGAGAGAGAGAAAGAAAGAATAGAGAGATGCTAGAAGTTTTTAATATGGTTTGGCTAAAGTCAGTTTGACCCTTACATCCATAGCTTTTATTATGCTTTGCTAAGTATTTTTGTATCTGATAATTGTATGTCTCATGTATAATGATTTCATCCCCTTTTATAATGCTTGGGGGTTACAGTTTGAATGTAAATTTATAACAAATAAGTATCATGACTTGATTAGGATTACATAGTAGATCAAGATAGATGGTTATAACAGACTCCTGTCAGAATAGGAGACTGGATGAACTTTCCTGATGGTTGAGAATGCTTTCTATGAGCTAGGCCTTGCTTTCACAATCTGAGGTTGTTGTTTTGACCAGTGTTAACCAGTGATCTTAGCTTGTATTTAGCAACTTGGTATCTTAGTCTGATGGCCACAATCCAAATGGGTTGGGCCTCTGTTAACTAAGTCTATCCATTAGGCTTTTACTAACCTATTTATGTGGTTACAAATAATACTCATAACATTAGTCCCGTAGCTCTTAGTACGGTCTATGGATTGGGAGTTGTAGTTTGCTGGTAAAAGCTGGATATCACGATTAATCATGCTGCTATTCCTTATTCCATCATTTTGTCTGCTTGTACCATTATTACCGTATTAAATGTGTGTACCTTTTCATAACCATCAGTGCAATGGTGACAGAGCCCTATTTTTTATTAGACCGTTAGATTGAGGGTAGTTGATCATTCTCCTGATCTCACGGTACGACAGGTTGCGTTATAAGGTGAGAAAACCCTTCATTCCCTCTCATTTGTTACTTTTGAAAATCTACGCTTTAGTTTTTCTTATTTTTCAAGCTCTCAGCTAGTCACCGATATTCTTCGTCCTTTCTACTTTTGCAACAACAACCTTTGGGTTTGGTTCATTGGAGATTGATCATGCTTGTCTTTTTCTGGATTCTCTCCTTGGGACCCATCTCATTTTATTGTTTCAGTAAGTTTTCTGAACACAACCTTAGTTTTAAGCTCCTACTTTTTATGAATGCTTTGATTTGTGGGTTTTTGATATTCGGTGGCTTGGTTTGGTAATGTGCACTCATTAGTCATTAGGAAATTTTTCCCTGCTAACTGGTTGTGTAGTGCATTTATTTGTAGGCTTATTATTATATATATAATTGATGTATCATTTGTCTAATAAAGTGCTTGTAGGTTTTAAGGTCATAGATTATTGAGTTTTGCCTTTTTCTGTCTCCTTGGCTTTTACAACCTGATAGGCTCGTTGGTCAAGCCCCTGATGTTTTCAATAGTCTAAGTCTTAGATGTAGTGATCTGTGTATGTCCTGTTGCATAGAAAACCTTGTTATCTTTAGCTTATAGGTAAGGTCTACTTTCTACAACCTAATTATTCCTTCTTCTATGTAGATGACAGGCTATAAATGTTGTGGTCATTGAATAAGAAGTGACAAGGATTCTGAATCCCCAACCCGAAGTAGGTGTTGATGCATTTTATAGATAAAGCGACCTTTAGGAGTAGTGAGGTTGCTGAGAGGGTTGTTGCTCATCCTGATCCTATTGAGGGCCAGCAGATTACTGAGAGTCAGAGGCCCTCAAACTATACGATGTTTATGCACAACCCTTCAATCATTAAACTTGATGATCTTAGGAGCATGGTTGAAACATTTTACTTCCCAAAGGGTTGTCATATTTTGGCACTTTCTCCTGATGATCATGCTGCCCATCCTCCTAAGAGATTTGTTGCCATTAGTACCCAACATCTCGTTGCTAGGCTTAGGTTCCCAGTCCATCTTTATCTTGTGGAGCTATTGAATAAGCTACATCTTTTCCTTTTATAGCTCGCACTAAACTCATATTCTCAACTCACCTTTCTCACCCTTTTATATCTCAGGAATAATTTCCTTCCTCCTTCAGTAAGAGTTCTCTGCTATCTTTTTAGCATCAGAAGTGTGGGTTAGAGTGATGGGATTTATTACCTGTTAACTTGGCAAATCGAGTTCAAAAAGATCTTGCCACAAGGTGATGCTAAGGGTAAGTCCAATGTAGGGCATTACAAAACTCACTGGTTTTATGTTTTGTGTCCATCTCTGCGTGATCTTTGCAGTTTTGTTCCGTCCTTACTCCTGGTAAGCGAGCTGAGGATGTACGAGCTTGTATGAATCTATTTTATTCCTTGACTTTAATGTTCTATTTTATTTTATAAATGGAGTTGACAAGGAGAAACCATCATTAGAGGCTAAAGAGGTTAAAGTGTTGGGCTAGTTTGTCACTGCGAATGATCTAAAGAATGACTTTAGGTTCAACAAGGACCTCTTGTGTTCGCATAAGCTTTCTTCAGATTTAAACATCAAGCTTTCCAAAGACATCGAGGCTCACGGAACTTAGAAGGTTAGTTTAGGGAGAGTACGAAGACATGTTGAAGCTCAACCTTCGAATGCCACGAACCCCCCATTATACCCAGTTTGTTACTGTTACCACCACTTCATCAGCCCCAGCTGCTACTACAACCTCTTCTGCTATAAATTTATCTTCTCCAACCATAGTGTATTCTTAAATGCTAGTTCCTACCTCACATCCTAAGGTGGTTAAGATAGTCGAGGAGGTCGTGTCCCCATCTAATCCTCCTGTAAAAAAAATAAAGAATAGGTAGGGGAAGAAGGTTATTGTCACTTCAGAGGTGATACCTAAGGTCGAGGCTAAGAAGCAACCTTCCAATCTTAGCCCAAAGATGGAGGAGTACTTTGACTTCCTTTAAGAGAATATCGAGCCGATCCTAAGGCCTTACAATAGGGTCAAAATGTTAGAGTTAGAGGAGTTTTCAAGGGAAGGATTAATAGGTTATGGAGCTCATCATGGCCTATTGGTAAGTAAAGTCCTTTAAACTTAGTTCTATTGCCTTTTTGTAATCTGACATGTTCATTCTTTTTTTTTAGAACTTGCTGGCAATAATAAAATAGAAGAATGTATTCCGAGCTTGGGACGAGGGAAAGAAAAAGCTCAAGAGCAACCTGGTTGCCATGACCGTCGACGGGTTAGAACTGAAAGGGAGAGCTACAAACAAGATGCCGAAGTCGTCAGGAAAGAAGTCGAGGCAACTTGGTCTCACAAGGTGGCAAATCGTAAGGTTATTTCATCCAGCCTTCATAAAGTTGTTGATGAGCTGACAATGGTAAAGGGCGAGCTGGATGTGACAATGCAACGAGATGAGGCTTTTAAAAGGAAATATGAAGCGGCCAGGGATAAAGTTACCCAAGCTAGAAATACGGTTGTATTGGTAAAAGAGGAGGCTGCTCGAGTTAAGGCGGAGACTACTGCACTAATTATGAGAGCTAAAGAGGAGGCAGTGTTAAAAGCTACTATTAACTTTTTGTTTACCTTATGGAAGGAGCATCTAAAGATGGATTTTTCCTTTTTCGATGGGAATGTTCTCGAGTTCATTAAGGGTTTCAAGAAGGACGTGAGAGTAACTTCTCCCGATAGGGGTTCGCAACTAGTAAGTGGAGCTTCCCCAACTCGAAACTTGGTAGAGAGTAGTTCGTAAGCCCTGGCAACTACTGATGATCAGCTTGCTTTGCATATGGACCCTCCTACCTAAGGCACAAATTCTAGGGGTCAGTCTCTCCCGTAGGCCATGGTAGTTGTAGGTTTATGTATTTTGAACCTTCATATAGATATTATCCTCATTGAGTGAGATATTTAATGAATTTTGTTATTATTATGCTTTTCAAGTACATTGTATTGGATTATGATAACATGAATAAGCCCCTACAGATCATAGCTCAATAAATATTAATCAAGTTAAATGCTCAATTGGTCATATTAATGCTTTTCAGCTTCCAGCAAAGTATATTTATTAGGTCAAATGGCCAATAGTTTACATGGATACACTTCAATTGGCGGTCTTTCGAGCACTGATGCACCTCAACTAGTAGTGAACCTCAACCAGCAATGAATTGAGCATCGATATGCCTCAATTGGCTTTGAGCCTTAGCTAGTAATGATTTGAGCACTGATATGCCTCAGCTGGCTATGAGCCTTAGCTGATAATGAATTGAGCACCGATGTGCCTCAACTGGCTACGAGCCTCAACTGGCAATGAATTAAGCACCGATATGCCTCATCTGGCTATGAGCCTCAGTTGGCAATGAGTAGGTTGCATGTGGTGCTAAATAGTACATCACAAGCAGTGCCAAAAAGTATGTCATATGTGATGCCGAATAGTTGGTCGCATACGATGCCAAGGAGTAGGCCACATGCGGTGTCAAAAAGTAGGTCATATGTGATGTCGAATAATTAGTCGCATACGGTGCCAAGGAATAGGTCACTTACAGTGCCAGATAGTAGGTCGCATGCGGTACTAAAAAGTAGGTCATATATGATGCCAAATAGTTGGTCGCATACGATGCCAAGGAGTAGGTCACATGTCGTGCCAGATAGTAAGTTACATGCAGTGCCAAAAAGTAAGTCGTATGCAGTGCCGAATAGTTGATCGCATACGATGCCAAGTCTTTGTAAGTACGTCAAGTCAAATGCCTTTTTTAGAGTATAGGGGTGAGTGCTTGCTTCCGAATTAGAAGTGCTTGCTTCCAGATTAAAAGTGCGATAGCTCACTTCTGGTATTCTGTTTGAAAATTTGTTCAGAAATTAGTAATTAGTCGTAAAAATTTAAAAATAATATTACAGGGTTAGATAAGCAAACTCGAGTTCATTGATAATATAGGTGGAGATGTATAGTGCTCCAAGCTAAGGCTCTCCACCAGAATCACATCAGCTTTCTTCCCTCTTATCCCTAGTTTGACTTCATCCTTATAGCAACATTGAGCTATGTGCTAGTCATCTCATGCACATTCAACTCTATTGGGGGTCAAGAATCTAATGGTAAGTGTCCTAGTAGACTTGACCATTTTCAAGTCATTGATTGCAAGTTGCCCCAACACTACATTATATGCTAAGGGACAATTAATGATCAAAAAATTTGCCAAGATAGTTGTGTTGTGACCCAAGTCTCCAAGAGTAATGGGAAGCCTAATCTACCCTATTGGTACTATTGCATCTCCAATAAATCTATAAAGGGGCTTTGGAGAAGGCTCTAGTTAACCTGTGCTTAGACCCATCTGTTCAAAACATCTCTTGTACATTATGTGTACCAAGGTGCCTATATTGATCATAATCCTTCGTACCCTGGTATCACCAATTTATTTCGGATAACCAGTACATCATTATGAGGGGAATGTACTCCATGTGCGTCTTCATCTGTGAAGGTGATATTGTCCAAGGTCATCCTTGCTTTCTTAGTGGGACCCTTGAATTCACTGTGCCTGATAAACAGGACGTGTTTTGCTTCCTGCAGGCAGCATTTATAGAACCTATTTAAGATACCTGTAATAGAAGGCCCATTGTGAATGGTAAATCTAGTTCTTACCAAGGGTGCATTTTCTTGCTTAGGAGTTTGTTGGCATTGTTGAGGTCACTGTTTCATAGGTCGCACCACATAATCCCTTAAATAACCTCTTTTGATTAGATCCTCAATTGCGTCCTTGAGTTCCCTACATACCAAAGTGTTGTGCCCGATTTTATCATGACAAGCATAATGCTTGTTCTTGTTTCTGAGCTGATTAGGAGTTCTTATGGGGTTGGGCTTCCTGAAATCCTCCCTCTCCTTTTCTATTGCGAAGATCCTTTCCAAAGTATCCGATAGGATACTGTAGCTGTCATGGCGACCTTTACGTTGAGATTGTCTATTTTTGGCCTTCTTTGCGACATGATTTCGGGGTCATCATCTTGACCCTCCTTGTTGTTTTTAATTGTTGTACTCTTTGAAGCAGCTTTTCTACCATATGATCTTAAGTCTCAGATTAACGACTGGGAGATGGTTGGCTCCTCTTTTTATGGTGATCTGAAGTTCTGTGCTTTTTTTACTCGTGGCCTGGTGAGTTTTGACCCAAGGCATGTCTCCTATTGGTCCTGTTTGAGCCTTTAGCTTGACATGAACCCCCACATCACTGATGGTCTCCTTTATCTTCCTCACAAACTCGATAGCCCTCCGAGCTTGGCTGTGAGTTAGTAAAATGAGTTAAGTAAGTATTCCAACATTCTTCTCTGGTTGGCCCCTCTTCTTGAGCTCCTTCCCATAACTTTTAGAGAGCTTCTTTCTACACAATGCCCCCAACTTGCT
This sequence comes from Saraca asoca, assembly GCA_026873985.1. NCBI lineage: Eukaryota > Viridiplantae > Streptophyta > Magnoliopsida > Fabales > Fabaceae > Saraca > Saraca asoca. Next base: position 1,858 of record JANHAO010026608.1, on the reverse strand, counting down.
CTTGTGAGTCTTGGGCTTGTGCCTGAGTGAATGCCCTAATCACCTCAGCTAACTCTCCTACCATTTTCTCCAGTGCCTCATGACATTAATGCCATGATTGTATTCCATCAATGATATCAAGTTAGTGTGAAGCTGCTGGTGGCATGTCAGTGGCAACACCTACGATAAGGATGACGGAAGTGCCTGCATGAATAACTGGATCCTCTTGATGTTTCATATGACCATTTAGTTGGCCAACTGCAATATCTAAACTTCTGGTGGTTCTTTCGCTAGCCATCAAAAAATAATGATGAATGCAATTCAGGGCCCTTCCTCTAACACCAAAATATTGATGGTAAAATCTGGCCAACCTAAATTTTGAACCCTAAGTTGCAGAATGAATGCAAAAGGGAGAAAAAGAGAGAAAGAGGAAGAATAGAGAGATGCCAAAAAATTTTAACATGATTTGGCTAAAGTCAATTTCACCCTGTTGTATATTGAAGGACGCGGCTCCCCGAGGATGAGCCCGCGGAGAAAACGAAAGTGAATCCTCGCGAGAAGTCCTTGAGGCACCTCATGGTAGTCACAAGCGCCCGCTCACTCATGGTTCGAGAGATCATCTTCCGATGACAGCACGACTTGGCAAGCAATGGGTTCGAGGATCAACCCCGCGCCACTATACTCGCACTCGCCCTCCCAGTGACTTTCGCGGTTACTTCAAAACTGTGAAACCCTCGCTTGGGACAATAAAGTGTCTTGCCCGACACAATGATGGCTGCAAACCTACATGTCGGCCTCAGAAGACCTTCTTCCATGGCCTACAATCAGAAAGGGGCCTTTTCACCGTCTATGCTTATTTATTTGATATAACACAATTGTAGCTTGTAATTAATGAATGGAGCCCATCCTTCCTCTATAAATAGGATGACATTGTTAGCTAGAGGGAGAGGCTAAGAAATATAATTCCGAGCAATATCAATAGAAAATTCTCTACCGTAGACATAGGGTCCAGTAAACTTGGATTTGGCCGAACCACATAAAAATCCTACGCCTTCTTCTTCCATATCTCTTCTTTTGCTTACCCATTTTATCAACCTGGGCACACACATTAATCTAGAATAGGTCCGGGATCCCGAAGAATCTCCCATTGGCTGGAGTTTGGAGTATTGACCAAAATCTGACATCAACATTTTGGCATCATCTATGGGGATCCCACTTGTTCTAGTCGATTCCCCATTCCCGAGTTTGGAGTATTGACCAAAATCTGACATCAACACCCGACAGCCATGTTTTGGCTGCAAGTTCGTCCACCGCCCCTATGGCAAGAGCAGCCCCTAATTGCCCTCAACTTGTTTCAGTGCAACCGGTCCTTACTGCCAATGGCACCGAAGGATCTTAGGCTTGGCATCAGCATCAAGAAAGACTCGAGTATATGATGGGGGAACTGACTAAAATTGTCTTGCTGTTGGTACAAGCATAGACCCAGAATGTGCGTATTCAGGCTGAACCCATTATCCCCGAAACAGAGCGCTCCGGCGAGATGAACCAAGAGCAGGAGCCGTATCGTCACCTATGCAACCAGTATGACGGAGCAAACTGCCAGACCCCTGGTCGAGAGTCGGGGGGCTTAGGTGTTAGTGGAAGATCTCCTTTGAAGAGTTGGTCACTTGGAGGACTCCCCTCGGGCCCGAAACGACCAAGAGCGTCTCGAAGAACAAACCCCTTTTTCTAAGGAGATCATGAGAAAGGCTCTGCTGTATAAGCTAAAGGTCCCTATTATTCCACTATATGATGGGGAGACAGACCCATGCAGCCATCTGGACTCATTCAATATCTAGATGGACCTTCAGGCTTGTAGCCCTTTAGTCAAGTGCCGTGT
>JANHAO010026607.1:0-11042 GCA_026873985.1 Saraca asoca | reverse complement strand
ATAAAATTTCACTATATGAGATGGTGTAATTCTTTATAAATAATAGAAATTTTTCTCTATGTTAATCTGATTTTGAAATGGTTTGATGTACTAAAATTATGCATTACCATCTTACTTTATATTATTGATATTAATGACACTACCTTTTCTACTTGATTGAATATGAAAATGCATTAACTAGTTTGTGTATGTTTTAATAAATGTTGCTTACCCGATTAACGAATTTATTGCCATATAATGTGTTTTAAATGTTGATTTCAAGTATCATAATCATTATGAAATTTCCTTGGTAACCCTTAGAATATGAAAATCACCCAGGCAGGAGTGTATAAGGTGGGAAATGTAGCGATATGTACTCAAGTGTACTTGGGGATATGAAATCCCTTGGGCAGGAGTGGATAAGGTGGAAAATGTAGGGGATAAAAATAAATGTTCACGACCCGGGCAAGTGTGGATGATAAGGCAGGAAATGCAGAGGGTATATACTTAAGTGCACTTGGGGATATGAAATCGATCGTGTAGGAATGGATAAGGTGGGAAATGTAGGGGATGTTCATGAGTATTCAGTAGACCTGTTGGATGGCTTGTGATAATAAGTATGCTTATATTCTAATGGTTACTTTTGGAAATATATATTCTCGTGGAGATCCATTTGGGTGATTTTCTGTAAAAAGTTTAAATAAAATTTTAAAAAGTTATTAGTTTTCTCCCTTGTTTACTACTATGTTGTTGAATATCATGTTTTTCATTACATAACTTTCTTACTGCATTATAGTTTTTTAATTGTGTATTGATATTATGATTGCAAAATGGGTAAGCACACCTATATGGCTATATTCATACGTGTTTATATTTTCAAACATGATTTTCAAATGGGATTCTTGAGTGATTCTAGGGATTATTTACTCATTGAGTTTTTTAGAAACTCACTCTTTCTATTTTCATGTTTTAAGAAAAAAAATCTTAAAGCACCCACATCGAATCCGGTATTGTTCATTAACTAAGCTAATCCTCAGTGCAGAGATAAAGATATAAAAATGGAAATGTGACTTGGAAATTGGATAGAAATACTTATTGTATTATGTTTGTGATTGAATTCTGGATGTCCAATAGGTTATTATTGTTATTTAGTCTGAGCCACTACGCGTTTGTTTATTTGTCATATAGGTTTTGATGGGCGTGTAGCCCTTGTAGTGTATAAAGGCCTTGGGCATGAGCATCTAAATTGTAGGGGAAACTCTACTAAATTTTCGACAGAAATAGATGTGTATTCATGAGTTGGTATGTATAGTCAGGCTTGTAGGAGGTTCCCTACGGGTGGCCTTCTACGCTGATTACATGCTCAAGGTTAGGGCGTGGCACATAAATTCTTTGCCAATGTAGATGACTTGCCTATAAAGTATCATGACATTCCTTCAAAAGTACTTTCCTTAAGTCATTGGTTTTGAAGATAAAGAATCTTCTCTCTTTTGTCTATAGTAGATCATTATCTATCCAAAACTAACAAATTTTACCCTTTTTAGTAAGATTCATGATAGTTTAAGCCACCGGATCTTTGGTGAGATTCTCTTTTATGCACTTTCATATTGTAGTAGTAATAAAATTATGAGTTGTGCATACTATTAAGGTCATTGCTGTAAGCTCAACCTTATGATTATAGACATTTATGAGTACATTTACTTATTCAACTAATCTACAAGATCAATTTGTGACACTTTAGCTTATTCTTAATAGCCATATTAATATATTCTTTAGTGAAACATCTTGTTTGCTATTTAAAGTTGAATGATTACTAGTAGTTTGATATTAGTCTAATATGGATATGCAATGTTATTCGATGCTCTGCTCATTTCAGCAATTCTTGCCTCATATGCTTCAGTGCATGACCATTTGGATTTATGTGAATTTTTTTAGTTATCTCTCATTTTTGAGAGAATTTTTTATATGTTTTAACTATAACATATATATTATTTTTATTTAATAAATAAAAGTTAATTATCAATATAAGTATTAAAAATATGATTTTTTTAATTTTTAAGATATAAAAAATTATAAATTGTAATAATTATTTATTATTTATTTAATGGAATAAGGATACATATCATAATTAAAATATAAAAAAAATTGGCTATACATAAAATATAATCCATGTCAATTCGATGTCATTTGTGGAAAACAGATTGGGTAACTGTGCTACGTGTATAAATGAGATCAACAAACGAGAAGGAGCGAGTATAATCATTTTTTTTTATTAATTGTTTATAACCATTTGGCTAATCCATATATCCAGCAGCTGTAGGGCTTGCCGAGCAACAGCATAGGATCGCCGACAGGACTTGAAATGTATAGCTGTAATTAATCTTGACATGATGTGCATATATCTAGCAATAATTGGAGATTTCTACAGCTAAAATATCAATTTCACCGCAATTAATCTCAAGACCCAAGCAGTCAGAGTTAATCCATCTCCAGCTAGCAAATGGCAATACTTTCAGAAGAAAAAGACTTGAAAATTGTTTTTAAGTCAGAAGAATGACGTTCGGTGTGCTTTGCGAATTGCGAATAAGTTTCTTCAGCTGCTTTCTAATTAACCAAACCCCAAATTTTGGCCATTATTATCTGAATCTGGGGGTGAACTATAAAAAGAGGAAGAAAAGTTTCCGCAAGAAGACATAGAGAAAACCCTGTTGGACCTGTTTACTCCAATATTATAACACAAGTTGTCTTTATTGGCCCCATCATTTGTCAATCTCTACGTTCTGAGTAGAAGATTACAATTCATTTGTCTCCATCACAGAGACAATAGTTTTCACGAGCATGTTTTATCTTCACATACCTACACAATGGACAGTTGGATCCATTTTAAAAAAACACCCTATTGAACACGCTATGCAAATATTATTTTACAAATTTATGCACATTATTGTTCACTATCTATAGTTCTTGCAGTAAAGGTGTGGCATGTAACTTCTTCTGAAGCTTTTATTGAAGAAATTTGATGGTTTGATTAAGATTAAGAAATTTCTTTTTTAAAAAAAATAGAAAAGTTAACTTTCAATTTTAGTTACTTTAATGGTAAAGATTTTCATGTATTGTGCTATTATTCACTGTCAAATAGCATTTTACGTAATTTACTGTACCGTGTGTTTCAACTTTTTCTAATTTATAATGTGTGATTCCCTGCATATCACTTTTTATAATTTATAGGAAGATATAAGAAAATTATAAAAGAAATTTTGTTTTCTTATAAAATATTTTTGTAAAAAAAATCTCTTATTTATATATAAATAAAATTTTTTTACGTTATTTATATAATTGAATTGTCATTTTAAAGAAAGTGTAAAAATTCAAATGTCGTCCACAGTAGTTGCCAACAGGCCTAACTTCAATGTGAAAATGTGGCTACAAATGCTCCATGAATTAGACATGAGAATATCAAAGCATCTAATAAAAATATAAAGTCTATAATAAAATTTAATATTTTAATAAAAATATAAAAATAGCTGAAGTGTTCCACAGGATATTTTTTTAAAGTCAATGAAGTTGGGGGTGGGATTGTCCTTTTCTTTTTATTTTTCGAATGTTGGAAGAGGCGCATAATTTAGTAGCACTAATAGGAATTCATTAGAGTGAATTAAAGTAAAGAAGGCGGCCCCACTGTTTTTGCCCATTTATAATACATAGAATCAAGTGAGACGAGGATGAGGAAGAAAAATTATCCTGCACTCTTGAAAATGAAAGCGCAACAGCATCTCACAATATGAACTTCAATTTTCTGATACTTGACTATTCTCCTACTCTCTCTACTATGCAATTTCTTGATATATATATATATATATATATATATATCATGCATATATAGCACTCTGATTTCCATTACTTGCCCTCTAAGACCAAAATGGACACAATCTCTTTCCCCTTTTTTCTGTCCTTCTTGTTATATGCCTTCTTGCTTCTCTCAAATTCACACCATGGTTTGCCTTTTGCTCAAGAACTTGTTGCCTCCAAAAGGGAAGCATTGGAAATTATAATAGGTGGCGGAGGTGATTATGCCCCCGCTCCTTCTCCTGACTATTGTGACTGTGAAACTCCTCCTCCTCCTGAACCTGTATGCCCACCTCCACCGTCGCCACCACCTCCACCCCCATCTCCACCCCCGCCGCCACCAGTTTCGGAGCGGCTGAGGAAAGCACAAGTTGTGCTTCTGAATTTCAGAAAGTTAGTTGATCAAGGTATTGTACTTGATCCCAATGGCTTTACCAAAAACTGGGTCAAGGATGGTGACACTTGTAACTACAACGGAATCCGATGTGACAAATATCCAAATTCAGACGCCCTGGCAGTTTCCGGCGTAGACTTCAACGGAGCGGCCTTTGCCGGCCGCAAAGGTAACCAATTCACTCTCAGTGGCATATTGGACAAAATACCAGAGTTGACATTCTACCATGTAAACTCCAACAACTACACAGGCTCTATCCCAAACATCATCACCCGGTACCCATATTTCTACGAACTAGACCTCAGCAACAACAAATTAACGTGCGGGTTTCCGAAAGAAGTGCTCCTATCCAAGCAGCTAGTCTTCTTGGACCTCAGGTTCAACCGTCTTTATGGACCACTTCCGCCACAACTCTTCCAGATGGATCTAGATGTCATTTTCCTTAACAACAACGAGTTCAGCTGGAACCTTCCCGAGAATTTCGGGTTCACACCGGCCCGATACCTCACTTTTGCCAACAACAGGTTCACCGGTCCGATCCCGAAAAGCATCGGCCTAGCATCGAAAACACTAACCGAGGTTCTCTTCCTGGGAAACCGGTTTTCTGGGTGCTTGCCGTTTGAAATCGGGTACCTCAAAAATGCCATAGTTTTTGATGTAAGCAAGAATTATTTGACAGGTCCGATACCACTCTCATTTGCCTGCTTAGAGAAGATTCAGATCCTGAATTTGGGTGATAACCAATTTTATGGCCCTGTTCCTGAATTGCTTTGCATGATCCCGGGGCTGCGTAACAGTGGAAATTTAACATTTAGAAACAACTATTTCACACAGGTTGGTCCACAATGCAAGAAGCTGATAGAGGCGAACATTCTTGATGTGAGCAATAATTGTATATTTGGGCTTCCGAATCAGAAGTCACCTGCACAGTGTTATTATTTTTTCTCAAAGGTAAAGCCATGTCCGAATCCGAAGCTTTTGACCTACGTGCCATGTAAGAAGTTCTACTGGAGCAAGCAGCAAAAGACGGAGCATTATCCACCGACGGCGGCTACGCCGCCAGCGCCGGTGACTTACAGGTCTCTGAAGCCGCATCGTTTGTGAGCGAATCCATGTGGGCAACTGTATTTACTATTCTCGCATATTTGAACATATTGTCTTAATTTTGTCCTGATATGTGTATGGTGCTTTTTGAGGTATAAGCAGTGTATTCCAGATTGGCATCTTCAATTAGTGCCAATTTGGTACAGCTTTGATGGTGAATTGCATTTCTTTAGTAATAAAGTATATAATTTGGTGATAGCTTGGATGAAAATGTTTCTTAACTTGTTAATACTGGTCTGGTGGTTGAAAAAAGAAAAAAAATGAGCTCCCTTTTCCTTCTCTTTCCTTGTCCAGTAATTTAATAATTTTCTCCTATAAAGACACTACTTTTTAAAATTTTGTTATTAAAATATTAAATTATTGACAAATATGTTATTTATGTAACATTACCATCACTAATATGATATCACATTTGTTGATGCGCCTCTCAATTGCAAATCACTTACAAAATTAGATGGTTGCCTTTTAGGAAATAATATAACCCAATTGAAAATAATTAAAATATTAAAGAATAAAATTAAGATACAATATAAATTATATAATTTTAAAATAACATTGCGAAAAATAATCTCTTTAACTAAAAGTTGATACTTGATAGGGGAAGAGCATCCCAAATAAAAACAGGGTCAATACTTTTGTCTGTCTTTCTCTTCACGTGTAATCATGAAACCCTGTACGACAGAGCCTGCTATGTTTTTTCAGTCCCAAGACAGCCTTCCTTTTAATGGATAAAGTATAAAAATTTTGGAATTGTATCATATATCACTACGATGAATTATGAACTCAACATTTTGTGAAGAGAATAATTTTGAAGTGTTTTGAAAGGAGTGTGTAAGTATCACCAATGTTTTATTTCCAGACACTGGTTAGGCCACGGGAGTGATGAACTCTAGAGTTTTAGAACATTTTAGATTTTAATTTTTATTTCTGATTATAAAAACAGCAATCAATGAGTTAACTGGTATATTATTAGGTAAATTGTACTGTTTAATGTAATTATATTTACATCTTTTCTATTTTAAAAAATATATATTTATTTTTATAATTTTTTAAGTAGAAAAATTGAATATATGTTTAAAATAAAAATAAATGAAATAGGGTGTATATAAAAAAAAGGATTAATATATATTTTTAACAAATAAAAAATTATAAATATAATTAATCTAAATATAAAAAAAGGATGCGTGTAATTTGTGGAATATTATTTCTATTCTATTCAGTTACCAGGCCACTCTTTGTACAATTTACTTAACGAAACAAAGAGGAGAAATCAGAGCTGGCGTTATTTAGCATGGACAAGCAAAAGAGGCCCAAGTGATTTCTGGGCTTTGATAGGCCGTTCATTTGCGGATAATATGGTCATTTACAACATTTGTTAGTCCTGAAAATGATTAGTTGAGAAGATAATTTTACACGACGCACAATTTTAGAGAGGTAGAATATTTTTATTATTAAATTATCTTTTATTATATTAAAATTTATATTTTTTATTTTATTTATTTATTCTTATACTTAAAAAAAAAATTTAATAATAAAAAATATTCAATATTTCAAAAACTTAAACTCATCCCGAGGAGAAGAGAGTGGGGAAGGAGTGTTTGGAGCAGTGGATCAAAGTTCAAAATCCTCCTCCATTACAACTTATTGGCAGGAGCACTACCTTCCCTACAATTTGGTTGCTGAATCGGATACTTCACCTTTGCTAGTTTCACACACATCATCATGCCTCTTATAATGCCACCTACCAGACTCCTAACACAGATTCTTTGGGTGGGTTTCTATTCTGTGAAAACGAGAAGATAATTGGAAGCTTCTCTCTATCCACTAACACCGAAATTTTAATCTTTTTACAACATTCCAGGCCTAAACATTAAAGAACCCTTGACTTGATATCCAGTATATGAATACACACATTTAAAACATTAGCTAATTAATGATCATAAATTAATTATTATCAACAGTTATATAGTAAAGTTATGTCCATTTAAAAACTCCAAAGGACTTTTTAAAATATACTTTTCTTTATTATGAATCTCTAATGGATAAGTGATTGTTTTAAAGTAATGTGAATTAGTAATCTCTTTTTTTATTCTTAGTGAAGGATTTCTATTTGTTGATATTCTTAAACCCAATGCATTAGATGATACTACCTATGTAGATTGGGAATAAAGAGTTAATATACTCTTAACCTTACAGGATTTTAAGAATATTATTTGTGAGGAACATACACACCTATCTTTTCTTAACTAGTGACTAATGAGAATAATGTGACTTATGAAATTGAATAGTATAAAAGGGATTTGAATTATAATCATTAGAAAATAGTTATTAATATTCCTAAAACTACTGGTAGAATTATATTTTTTATTGAGAAAGTGGGAGTCACAATAATTGATCATTTGACTTCTAAATTAAAGAAGATCTGACACTATGATAAATGATAGTGGTCTTAATAAAACTTTTCATATGATTAATTTCTACATGTAAATTACAAAAGAAATTTAAGATAATTAGAGGCTATATAAAAAGGGGATTTGATTGTTATGTGAACAATTTGTGACAAAGATTCATTATATCAAAATGTGTAGAAAGTTTGATATAAGAAAATATGTGAATGAATATGTTATTATAGATGATAAGGAGTTTTAAGTTTTTGTGGTATAAAATTATAGATGAGAAAACTATAGCCTTTACTATCATAATATATATGCTAGAGTTATATTAGTTGAGCATCATTGGAGAGTTTAACCATCTTATTTATAAGTTTGATCACCAAAAAGATAGAAAGATCATGGAAATTTAAGTGAATTATCAAATATGAGCATTCAATTAATAATTGAAGCCTAATGAGAGTTTTAATAAAAAAGGATATGAAATCTTAATGTTAGAATTATAAGAATTTGTCTTATCAGAAGAATAAGATGATTATTACGTAGATAATATACTTTAGTTCTAACAATTTTGACTACATTATAAAGGATTATTGTACCAAAAAAGAAAAATAGAACAAAATAGAACCTAAGCAAAGTGAGTTTTTTTTATGTGTTTCTTATGATTAGCCCTTTAGTTGGTAGGTTGATTTAGTAGTTATAATTCATGTATTTATTAATTTTCATGGGTTTAGAAAAATCAAGGAAATTGATATTGGATAAAGTTGCATTTATATGGCAATGATGATAAAGCTCCTTTAAAGACTTAGAACTTATAAGTTAAGGATGAAATATAATAAAGCCTTTTCCATAGAATATCGCCTTTTTGTCTCATTAGTAAAAGGAAAAAAATTATTTGTTAATTGTTTAAAGAAACTTGAATTTTCTTTGGTGATAAAAGTTTGTCATGTATGAAGGAGATGAAATTGTATTGAAAGGATTTAGAACCTTGAAAATATATCAAGTTAATTTATATGGAAATATTGTGAGTGAATTTTCTAATATCTAATTCAATAAATTTTACCTCTATCATATTTATTTTGGTCATATTAGTAGAGATATTGATTAAGGATAGTTTGGAAAGGATATCGTGAAAAAAAATGGATTTTTAATTAGTAAAAGTTGTTTGCATAGAAAAAATAATTAAATTTCTTTCCCCTCAAGATTTGATAAAGTGAAAATATTTCTTGATATAATCACTTGGATAATTGTAGTACTATAAGGTGTGCATACCGGAAATGGTCGCTTTTATTTTATAACATTTATATGTTTTTTTCTTTAAATTGATAAGTCACATATTTTACATAAGATGAGTGAGGCAATAAAAGTTTTTAAGCAATTCAAGTTAAAAGCAGTGAATACCACTGGAAGAAAGCTTAAGAATTTTTTTTTTTTAGTGGGAGTGAATATTAATTTGATTTGTTTAATAATTTTATAATAAGAATAATATTATTCATTTACTTAGTATGCTATATATATACCTGAATGAAATAGTTACTAAAAGGCACAAGAAGATTTTGTTGAAAATGGTAAGATTTATTTTGCCTCTTACCAAATTTTCAACTACTTTTTGGATGAGTTTTTCTTACTCTGTTTACATTCTAAATAAAATTCCTTTTGTGATTATTAAGAAGACTCATTATCAACTTTGGATTAGTATGTAACCTCAGTTGAATTATATGAAAGTTTAGGGATTATGTTGCTCATATTATTAAACTTGATCCTATTGAAGATAAAGTTATAACAAAACTAAAAATGTGTTTGTTTATTAGTTATCCAAAGTAATTAAAAGGGAATAGGTTATATGATTTAATAGATAAGATGATCATTGAGAGTATGGATATGAAATTTATTGAAGAACATTTTGATTGTAATAAAATTCTCAAGAGGAATCATTCTTAAAGAAATTATGAGTTAGTTTGTAGTTTCCTAAAGGTTAGTTAAATAAACAGAGTATTTTCACCTGAGAGAAATGGTTATCAAGAGGCCATGAGGAAAGTGAAAGAATTATTAATTTATATATTAAAAAAGTCTCTAAATAATAGAATCTTATATCTTAAGAAGTTATTGAAGGATATTGTTTTGTTTAAAATTATAAGGATTATTGAGCATATATGAAAATAATGGGAGTTAAAATTGCCATTTTGATTCTCTAAGTAGATAATATTCTTGTGGCTCATGAAGATGTGTGTTTTTATATGAAGATAAAAAAAAAGTTAACCTTTTCATATGATTGATGTGATTTCATATAATTGATATGAAAGATTTAAATGAAACTTTTAATATTCTTAGTATCAAAATTATTAAGGATAAGACACAAAAGAGAATTAGTTTATCTTAAAAAAATTTATAAACACTCTTTTGTATTAGTTTAAGATAAATTATTGCAATGATGGTTATATTCCTTTTGACTTGTCAAGGAAGTTATTAAGGATTATCCTGTTATTGCTTAAGATAGGCTTAATAATGCCTGTTTCTATATGCTTTTGTCATGATACTTCTTAAGATAGGCTTAATGAAGCCTTTCATTATGTTTCTAGTTAAAGAAGCTTTGTATGTGCGTTAATGTGCACTAGGCTTGATCTTACCTATTAAAAGAGAGTTCTTATCAGATTTTAATCTTGTTATGCAAAAAGTCATTGGAAAATGGTAAAGCAAGCATTTGAAGTATACTATATCATGTGATTTGACTGATTAATTTGATTAGTTATAACTAATCAGTTACTTAGATTTTGACCATAAGATTGCAAGGATATACGAAAGTTAATTACTATGCTTGTGTTTATGTTTGGTTAATGTGCAATATGCCAAAAAAAATTAGAAACAAAAAAAAGAACCAATATTGTGTAAATTAATCCACTATGAAAATTATGTATGTTGTTATTAATATAACTTTAGAGAAATGGTATATCTTATGAAATCTTTTGATAAGTATTCATGTAGTGTTATGTTTAGAGTGACCAATAGTGATCCTTTGTGATAATTTTTTAGTTTTGGCAATTGTGAAGGATCATATAAGTTACTTTAAGGTAGGGAATATTAAAAGTAATATTATTGGTTTAAGACCTAGAAAAGCAAAAGGTTGCTACGGAAAAGATATCATTAGTAAGATAACTAAGAAAATTCATCCACTAAGGCTCTTGATATAATTATATTCAAAACATGGATTTGATTCCTTTGGGATACATGTGTAGGGTTTGGTGCAACCAAAGAGGAGAAAATTTCAAAAAAATTTCAGCAAAAGGCCTCCCCTAGGTCGAACCAAACTCACCCAAGATCCACTAGTTTGA
>JANHAO010026606.1:0-11046 GCA_026873985.1 Saraca asoca | reverse complement strand
AATTTTGAATAATTAGAGGTGTTGTGGCTAAACTTTAATTATTCAAAATTATATGAATCACTAGACATTTAAATAACTCTATGCATATAGTTTAACAAAATTGCAAATAAAGGCATTTTTTAATAAATATGAACTAGATTATAGTAATTCATCAAAAATTATACATAAATAATCAAAGTATATAATTTTTTTCTAAATTAATTTCCCTTGGAAATTATAATATTCATAATAAACGAAATTTATGAATATTAATGAAATCTTCATAAAAAATAAAATTTATGAAAATTTTTTCCAAAAAATAGCCAAAATAAAATTCTAGAAAAAAATGACTTTTTTTTGGACTGGTAAGCAAATGACATGCCGTTTTGGGCCTAATCAAAACGGCACCACTGTAACCTTAAATGGTAGTCTGGACCTTATTATAAATGACCTGTCGTTTCACTTAAACATAAAAAAAAACCTGTTGTTTGTATCGTCTTCTACCTCTGTTCGGGTTAACCCAACCCAAAACAGACCGAACACAACTTGAAACATAACCTGACTTATTTCCAGCAATTTCAAAATCCAAATTTTTTATTTCAATCACAAAAATATTGGAAATCCATAACCTTAATGATTTCTCAACTTAAAACTCAAGAAAAAACAAGTTTAAATATAGGTTCAGAATTTGCAAAAAATAGGGCAATTTTTGAAAAAAAATTTCGGCAACCTTTACATCAAATCAGTGGTATAAAATTTGTTTGATACCATATGAAAGCATATTCTAAACACTTAAGGATCAAAAGCAAGAGCTATAGCAAAAGTTGGATTAAATTGATTACCTCCAGCTATTGATACTTGGTTGCTGCTTTCCCCTCCTTTTGCACTACGTTTGGGAGCTTTCCAATGCCTCTCAATCTCTCAAAATGATGGTGTTTCTACTATATGGATAGTTGATGGCATTAGGGATCCAAACACCCTTATTTATAGGACTTTCGGTCCATCACCGAAACTTCCAAGTTCTTCTGTTATTAGAATTTATCTAAACTAACTGCATATCCTTATCCTAATTGTATTGTTATATTGGCAAGAAAATAATGAGATAAGGGCTTGCTGTTTTATTTTTCCTAAACTTACAGTAGGCTATTGCACTGGTCTAGTAAAGCCTTATCCACTAGTAAAGCCTTATCTTACATTTGATTCATGGGGGTAGGTTTAGTTGGTTTGCTAAGTTGGATATGCAATACACATAAAAATACTATTTGATTCGCTTTAACGTATATGTATAAAAATTTATATGATCTCTATAATTATAAAAAAAATTAAAACAATCTATTAATGCCAATATGTACAAAATTTAATTGATTATGATAAAGATAATTATGCTTATAGATTTTTAATTGATTAGTATTCAAATTGCAAGTAATTATATTTATTATTGATTGGATGATATAAAAAGTTCATTTTCAAATAGGAAACCGAATGATCTTGATATCTTTCCATTGTGATTTTTTCCTAAATTCTGAGATTTAAAAAAAAAAACATTTGCTTATTATAGTGTATCGGTTCACCAATGTATTGTATTTTGATTCATATAAACCAATTTGTCATTTGCAAGGCTCAACCACATATCCTGCAACACTTTATTCACATATTACCATGGTTCCTTTGTTTTATTTCTTTTATTGCATTTATGCTAATTTGATTCTTGAAGTTCTAATCATTTTTATTCAACTGCTTACAATTGATATATTATGTGATAAGAGTCATTATAAATTGTTATATTCACAAGGGAGAGATTCATGAAGCCATCAAGAGTTACAAAGGCATACGGATGTGGATTGTGTAATTCCTTTATTTCTTAATATCTCACATCTCTTTGAACCATTGTTTTTATGGTTTTTGATATTAGTATTACATATTGTTTTGAAGTTCAAATTTTCCTTTCACTTTTTATCTTCATGGAGAGAGTTGATATAGGATGTCAGAGACAACTGACAAAACAATGCAATATTAGGTGCAATTAGTGGTGGTATAAGCATGATAGAAATTGAAATGACTCAAAAAATTTGTGTTCTTGAAGCTTTTAGAAATGCAAAAACATCTAAGAGCTATAGTTCAAGCAAATGCGAGTTCTTTACATCATGCTTTGTTATGCCTCTTGATTTATCTAATGATATATACTTTTTATAAGAGATCTAGAGGAAGAGCATTGTCATTGATAGGCGTTTGTTATAATTTGTTGTTTTAGTTTATTGAAATTCATTTCAAAATTATGAGGAATATTTGTGGATATAAATCAAACATGCAAGCTTATTCAAGGTATATGTTATTTCAATTATGCTATTTTACGATTTTAATGTTTTTGAGATTACCTTATACTAACTCCAATTGTTTTGCTAGATAAAGGTAAATTAAAAATCCCTATCTAAAATTCTGTGGAACTTAAAAAATTGTGATTTGTCCCTTCTAAAATATTTGCCACCTAGGATTTGTTAAAAGGGAAATAAGGAACAAATTAATTATGGGAGTCAAGTGGCATATTCCTAACTATATCATTTGTAATTGAAGAAGTTTCAACTTATGAAATTTGTATTTTTTGTCTAGCAGTCCAACTTAAGCTTTGGATTTCATTATCTTTATAACAATTCACTTAAACTTTTGATATCATTGTCTTTATAACAATTCACAGTTGGCATGTCTGTATGATTAACATGACATGGTCCTTCCATTGATAGTTCTGATTGGATATGATAGATTTGTGCCTGTAATGATAGATTCACATTGTCAAGTCAAGCAACTAATATATAAATTATTAAAGAGAAAAGCCCTTGAAATTTTTAGCTGTGAGATAGCCACTTCTAAGCATGCACTATGGTGAAGGTTTTCTTAAGCTATAATCAAGCATCTCATAATGCATTTGTGCGTTAATTTTATTTATATTCCTTCTAAAGAAGCAACTTGAGTTATGTGTTAAGGATTTTCAATTATAGTGAACCTTCCACTATGGTTTAGGTTACATTTTGTTTATTAATATAGGTAATGGGTTTAAAACTTGCATCTTGTCACTTATTTGGGATCCATTCTGATTAATCAAAAGCCTTCCTCCTATAGCTTTGTCTATAAATGTTGATGGTGAAATCTGGTTCTACCAAATTCTAGCCAATTGGGATTAGTTCTTGAATCCCAAACTGCTTTTAGGTTAAGGAAATGAGAAATGGGGAGGACGATGAAGACGGTGAAGAGGAAGAATGATAATAGCATGCACTGTTTTTAACGTGGTTCGGCTAAAAGTAGACAGTACTAGTCCCTACGTCCACGGTAGCTTTCTATTGATTTGGAGAAATTTTTATAGAGTTTCAACGTATCTGTCTTAGCCAGTTCAGCTTGTTCTATAAGGATTCTCCCCCCTTCTATTTATAGAAGGTGGGAGGTTACAATTGTAATTTTACATGCTTTAAATAAGTTACACAAACATTAAATGTACAAGATAATTTAATCTTTTGTAAATCAACTTCTGCAGGTGATTTTTTGTGGGTAGGCTCCTCTTGTCTACTAGGGCTAAGACGTAAGCTTGTCTGGTGCTCTATCTCACTGAGATGCTTGGCTTGGGGCCACTGCTAGCCTTTATTTAGTGAGACTGACCTTGCTCTTGGCGAGGTGAGCTCTAACAGGGTAGTTCATTTCTCAATGAGCTATTTTTCTAGCTTTTGGCTTCATTTACATCCCGATCTTGTGATTAGCGAAGTGGTGTAACCTTAGCGATCTAAACTTCTTTTACTAGTCCCTAACTTCTGTTGGACTTTTGTCTATCTGCTTTATGAGACTGGATTTCACCCATAACATAAGCCCCCAATTCTCAGTTCGCTTCGTGGATTGGGAGTTGTAATTTTGTTGAGTAGTCAAAGTCTTTGCCCTGCTGCACTGTCATTTCAGACTTTAATTCTTTCACTTCATTGGCTTTAGGCCATACTTCTTACTATGCGTAATATATGGCCGTTGGCGTGGCAGCCTCATTTTCTCTGGATCATGTGATCTAAAATAGCCAATTATCCTTTGGGTCCTTTACTGAACTTGGACTAGTTTATAAGCTTGAGAAGCTCTTCTTACTTCTTCATGGAATGGCCTTATCGATGCTTTGGTTAAGCCTCCCATGTTTCTGATAATTCAGCTTCTGGTGAAGCATTTTAAGGTGTGCATGGCCTGCTGTAGGAGATTAGGAGGCATGAATGGCCTAATGCACGTGACTTCCCTACATAACTCTTCTAATTGGTTGTTGGGGAGTCTTGTGCAGATCTTGGATTATCACTTCATGGTTTCACCATGAGATTCAGCCTTGCTAGCCAGATTCCTGTGCACTTTTTGAGTTGCACTCATTGATCCTCTGGTCGGTCAGAGTTTGTCTCTCAGGAGTTAGCTCTCTGCTTCCTAGTGGAAGTGATAGCTATAGGCTTTATGCTTTTATCTCTGTATTTTCTATCTTTTGATGTAATCTTACCTCATTGAATAAGGCCTTTAATGAATGAGTTTTCTTTGAAACTCTTAAATGTCGCTTTGCATATTATGGATAATAATGCATTTTCAGTGCATAAATAATATTCAGGTAGGTCACATGCAAGCTACGCCTGGAAAAAAGGGGTCACATGCGAGCTGGGATCATTTGGTCACAAGAAAGCTGCATTTTACTGCTTACGCCATAGCAACTTTGTTGCTTAGTGGGCAGGCAATTGAGTTTATTTTGACATCCTCGCACCTTAGCTAGCTCATAGCTCTTGGCTGGATTCTAAGTGTTTAATAGTGCCCCACACCTTAGCAAGCTTATGGCTCTTTGTTGGATTCTAAGCATTTAATAATGTCTCCACAACTCAGTGAGCTCATGGCTCTTTGCTGGATTCTGAGTGTTTAATAGTGCCTCTGCACCTCAGTGAGCTAGCTGGTAAAAATATCAGTCAATATAGAATAGCTTTCTTTTTGTGCGGCATTCTACTGGGGGTACTCAAGTAAAATCTTAACACTTATATTAACCTCAGTATAACATTACAGGATCAAAATATGGTTCTAATGGAGGGCTCTTGCTCTTGATCAGTGATTCACTGAGAATGTTAACCTTGCCATTCTAATAAGCTCACTACATAATCCTGTAATCAACCCCTCCTGATGAGATCTTCTATGGCATCCTTTAGAGCCCAACATTATGAGGTGTTTTGCCCATTCTCATTATGATAGGCATAGAATCTATCTTTATTGCTCTTGAATTTGCTAGGAGTCTAGAGAGGCTTGGGCTTTCCAAAGTCTTCCTTGTCCCGTTCTGCGACAAAGATCCTATCTTGCGTGTCAGATAGGATACTATAGCTTTTATGGTGGCCTCGATCCTAGGATCGTGCACCCTTGGCCCTCTTTATGGGTTAGTTGTCAGAGTCGTTATTCTGATTCTCCTCGCTCCTCTTTTTGTTTTGTGGAGCACTGGCCATCTCGCTCTTATGCCTGAGTTCTTCCATACCGAAAGTTTCTTCCCATCAAATTTGCTTGGTGACTCACTTAGAGAATTCAGCGAGGTTTCGCACTAGGGACTTGTACAAGCTTCTATACAATTTTTCATCTTTGCAGAATCCCACGAAGATCACTGTCAGGATATTCTCTTCCAAGGGATTTTCCATAAAATTGGCCTCTTGCTTGAATCTGGCTATGTAATCTTTCAACGATTCATTCCTTCATTGAAAGATCATGGCAAGGTGGCAAGGGGGCACAAGTTGCCTCTTCAACACCCAGTAGTAATTGATGAATTTTCTTTGACATTCTTCCTAGCTATTGATGCTGTGAGCTGGGAGGCTTCTGAACCATGCTCAAGGTATACCTCCCTATGTGGCTGGGAAGACGCGGCATTTGACCAGAGGATCAATCATCCAAAGATCCATTTGGATATTGAATGTATCCAAATGGTTGCAAGGATTGTTGTTCTTGTCATACAATGGGATGGCAGGGACCTTGAGTTTTTGTGGAAAGGGTTGCATTTCAATCTCCACAGAGAATGGTGAGGTTTGTCTTTTTGAGACTAGGGGCATTCCTCTAGCTGTTTCAGCCTTTAAAGAACTTCTTTCATTATTAGGTCCTACATTTTGGATCAGGAGCTAGAGCTCTCAGCTTGTCGTGAGCCCCCAGATCGTTAACTAATGTGATCCTCCGAGTCTCCTTCTGGACTTCTTCACACAGTTGCTGGAGCTGTGCTACAATTTCCTCTTGCCTTTGTGCACCCTAGGCTTACGTCAGTACTTTAATAGCTTCAGCCAACTCTCTCACCATGTTTTCAAGCACTGGTAATGGTTGATGAGGCATTTGCGCTTCTTCAATTTCAGGGGCAACTGTAGACTGAGGATGAGTTTCAGTAGTGGGAACTTCTGCCTGCTGATCAACTGGAGTGTTTGAACTCCTAGTGATTCTTCCTCTTACTATTGTAGTTATTCATAGAAGAAATCAAGAAATTTGAAAGCAGATGGGCCCTCCTTCTAATGCCAAACTGTTGATGGTGAAATCTACTTCTACCAAATTCCAGTCAAATAGGACCAGTTCTTGAACCCCAAACTGCTTTTAGGTTAAGGAAATGAGAAATAGGGAGGATGATGAAGATGGTGAAGAGGAAGAACGACAATGGCATGCAATGTTTTTAACGTGGTTTAGCTAAAACCAAACAGTACTGGTCCCTACGTCCACGATAGCTTTCTATTGATTTGGAGAAATTTTTATAAAGTTTGAATGTATCTGTCTTAGCTAGTTCAGCCTATTCTACAAGGATTCTCCCCCTTTCTATTTATAGAAGGTGGGAGGTTACAATTGTAATTTTACATGCTATAAATAAGTTACATCAAACATTAAATATACAAGACAATTTAATCTTCTGCAAATCGACTTCTACAGGTGGCTTTCTGTGGGTGGGTCCCTCTTGTCTACTAGGGCTAAGAGTTAACGTAAGCTTGTCTAGTGCTCTACCTTGCTAAGCCTTCTTTATCTCACTGAGCCTTTGGCTGAGTAATATGCCTGTCCTCGTGAGTTGAGATGCTTAGCTTAGGGTCGCTGCTAGCCTTCATTCAGTGAGACCAACCTCGCTCTTGATGAGGTGAGCTTTAGCGGGGGCAGTTCATTTCTCGATGAGCTGTTTTTCTACCTTTTGACTTCGTTTGCATCCCAACCTTGCGATTAGTGAAGTGGTGTAACCTTAGTGAGCTGAACTTCTTTTACCAGTCCTCAGCTTCCATCGGGCTTTTGTCTATCTACTTTGCGAGACCAGATTTCACCTATCACAATAAAAAATTTAGATTAAGACAAATAATTTAGTTTATCATGTAACTGTATTGATTTTGAAACTAGAAGCTATTACTATTTATAAGAGATTCTTCTAAACGGTTGAAGTGATAATAAAAACATAAAATCGGATATTTCTATGTCTCAAATAATGGGGTACGAACAAATTCATTAATTTTTCTTTTATGGCCTGACCATCTCATTTTAATAACTTCTTTAACATTAATTGTTGAGTACTGCACTTGTGCTTGAGATATCTATGATTGCCTTTGTTAATTTCATAAATTTTACTTTTGGTATGTAACTTATTTGAATTGTAATGAGTTTGTTGTGGTCACTGTTGTTTCTATAATAGCTTTGCATAAAAGTTTACTATTGCTTTTAGGGCCAAAAATTTCTGTTTTTTTCCTTCTCCTATAATTAAAAATCACACCTTTCTCTTTATTGATATTATAGATAATTCTTAAATTTGTAGGCCTGGAAGTATTGTTAACCACCATTCTTCTACTTAACACCTTTGGTGGTATGAAAATTATTCCAATTATAAATGGCAATGGTATTACGAATCCAAATTTGAATGGACAATGGTCAGTGCAGGAAGTAGCGATCTAGTTTGATATAATATGCTTGGAAGAATTAAGTTAATATATAAGGGCAGAATGAATACAGATCTTTTCCACGTAATCATCATTTAAGCTCTCTACTTCAAGATTGTCTATATTAATTAAAGGTTCTATACTTAGAATAACTAATGTTCCATCATATTTTTTTTTTTGGTTCCATAACCTTCTTCTAGATTAGTTGCTATTTACAGTAGATAATTGGTTGGAAATTTCAAGTATTGATATGAACGTCTGATTTGGGATATGATGAATCTTTTTCATGCAGTTTTGGAATGTGAGTTTTAGAAGTTGATTTTACTTTTTGAAGATCTATAGTCTGAATGCACATGACATCCTAAAAAGAATGAAAGATGAGTGCTTTAATTCTTTTCGTTTATGATTTGCCACCTTGGTTTTTTAGGATAAATATACATTAATGTTGTCAAATTTTTACAACTCAGTGTATATGCCATTTGGTTTTTGTACCATGTAATTCAAAAGTCAAAACGAATGGTATCATGATGCCTGAGATGGAAATCAGGAGATGAGGAACCAAGGTTGGACTGGTGGGATGACATCTTATTTAGAAAGCGGTTTCTATCATGGATGTCTTATGGTTCCCTTTTTTTAATAGTATTTTTACCTCCATTCTAAAGTGATGGCTCATAGACATTAGTACGTTGAGTTTTTGTTAAAAGAAAAAGCAAATGCTATGTACATATTTACTTTCTGACAACACCTTACATTCCACATAATTGGTAATGTTTAAAAATGACTACACCTACTTACAATATGTTATGCAAGTTCTGAGAGGACTGTACCATTTGTTTTCATGTGGGTATAATAATGGGCTATATAGTTTTCGAAAAATGGATTTTTGTGCAAGCATCAAAACATTGTGTAGCTCATTTGGTGGGGACTTTGATTAGAGCCATCACCATGATGAAAGAAAGTGAGCAAGGGCATATTAATTTTTCTCTCCGATGTCTAGTGAATTATTTTCATATTCTTATTTGTATTTTTAGTTTTTTTTCTACCATTGTGAACCACAATTACTAATTTATGTTTGGAATGCTTTAACATTTTATCTTTGCTTCCTTTTGTTTAGTGATTCAAACCATGACAAAAGAATGGTATTGCTTTAAACTAATATTATCTTTGTTCTTTCAGCTACTTTTAGAATTCAAAGGTTGATGATTGATTGTACCTATTGGTGTTTTATTATCTAGAGGCCTGGACTATAATTTAGCCAATTTGTTAAGGTGGCAATGGAATTTATATCAGGTTTTCCTTAGAGAAAGTGTATAAGGATATTTTAGTTTTCAGTTACCGAAAGTGTATTTTTTTTTTTAATTTAATGTGGAAGTTTGGCTTAATTTTTTATTTTGTTCCGTTCTTTTTTATGACAAAAGGATAAAGCTACTTCTTATGTTATTCCATATTACGGTTATCTATGATATACTTCTTGCATTTTGAGATCAAAGTAAGAAGACTATATATAAGTATATGATGTTGAGCAATTACTATTTATTTTCAGGGCTTACAATGCAGAAGAATGCTCGATGCATATTATGGCAGGGAAACATATCAATTTTTTTGTATGCTTTGAAGTTTGATGTTTGTTTTTCAAGACTAGAAAGAATATTAGTAATGGGAGGTGTAGTCTTAGTTTTCAAAGGCTTCTCCTTAATATTAAGATTATTCAGTGTGATTGAAATATGAGTAAGTAGCCTTTCAAGTAAATCTCATTGATGATGTTCAGAATGTTGCCATGTGCTCTTTCTATATGTTATTACTTGTTTAATGCTTTCGTTGCTAATGATATTTTTGAAGTGATCTACATACTTCTTGAATGGATACTTAGAAACATATTTAGGTTAAATTATAATTGCTTATTGATCTTACTTTTAAGTAAAGGGGTGTGTTTTGTCATGTTTGGTGCCATTTATAGAAAAAGGTAAACAAATAAGAAAAATCTTAAGAGGAATGGGAAGACCATACCAATAAAGATCCATCTAGCAGTCAATTATGTTCTCTTGATTTGGGGTTAATAAATAAAGAAATGTTTAAACTTATTGTTGTAAATTTTGTAATTTGAGGTAGGTCTTGATTCTCCTAAACAATGTATTAACCCATTGAAGTATTAATTATATATTTTATTCTATCGAGCCTTTGTCCTATATTATTAAAAATATGTATGAGAAACCCATAATAATTTTTAGTATTTTGCATTGGTTTACTAAGAATATAAGAGGTACTGTGTATTATATTAAAAATTAAAAAACAATATGAAAGCAAACAATGAATGCAGTGACAATGTTTGGTCTTTGCCAAATTATTTTATCAATAATATTTGAGCTTCAATTTTTTTTTCACTATAAAAAAAACCCTTAAAATAGCGACGATTATATAGTGTATATAAATCGCTAAATAGTACAATGGCGACAATTATAAGAACTGTCCGAAAATATGCCGCTGGATCAATATTAGAGACGATTAAACGAAATCGCTGGAAAAATGAAATTTAGGAGTAATTTAGCGGTCACTATTTTTTAAAAGAATTTACGATTTAGTTTAATGAGGGTTAATTAACCGTCATTATTTTTTATAAAAAAATTTACAATTTAATTTAGCGATGGTCTATGTTTTATTTTTATGTTTAATTTTACGGCGGTTCTTTAACCGCTACTAAATTTTTGGAAAATTTTTTAAAAAAATTTCAAGCCATTCTATCTATTCATTCTATTAATTACACTAATTATCCCTATAAAATAAAAATGTAAACCCATGCAAGTGATGCCAACATTCATACTGATAAAAAGAGGGAAGGTTGTGGAGAAGGTGGTGGAAGCAAGGAAGGAAGAGCTGTAGAAACAGATTGAGAAACATAGGAACTGATGAAAGTGCGGTACTGTGATGAAATCAGCATGGCTCTGCTACATATGCTATGTCTGGCAAACATTAGGTGATAGAGTTCTCCTCGGAATTGTGAAGAAAATCATCAAATGGACCGTCTTGAAAACAGGTTAATGGATAAATGAGCTTGACCCCAAACACAACCTGCTGTTGGAACCAAAGCTATCCAGAAGTGTGACCCTAACCGCGACCTGCCGGTAGAACCAACACTATATGGTTTAGTTCTTTAACCCAAGAACAAAGGAGAAGCTCT
>JANHAO010026605.1:0-11050 GCA_026873985.1 Saraca asoca | reverse complement strand
GTATTGAAACCCAATGAAAAGCTGGTTTGGTTGCCTAAGGTATATTTGTCTAATTCAAATGCTTCTACTATAAGGTCTAATAGAAGTTCTGCTTTCAAGACTAACAGATTTGGACCCAAATCCTACTGGGTACCAGCCAAGTCTATTTGATTTTAATTTTGTATGTTTATGTAAGGAAAGTGAAAGTAGCTTTCTATACAAAAGTTACTTAATGAATTGTGATATATACCCCTTTAATTCTCTGAATACCTACTTATTTTTTATGTTTACTAATTTAAACTTTGGAGGTATTGCTAAATTTATTTTACAGGAACAAAGAAACAGCCTGAAATATGAAGTAATTTGAAATTTTAGGAAAATACTTTAGAAAAATTGAAACTCTTCACACACTAATTGATGTATCTTATGTTTTATATATATATATATACACTGATGTATAAATTAATGCATGTGCATTTTTGTCTCAAGCATCGATGTATACTTTGATGCAGCTCATTTTTCAAAGTTTTGATAAAGTTGAAAATTTTATTTTTCTTAAAACCACTGGATACATCGATTACAACTTCAATGCAAATAACAACACTCATACATACACCGATGCAACATCAATGCACACATGAATATGCAAAGAACAAATTTAAAATGTAATCGATGCATTAATGACTCTTAACCTCATACACCAACGCCATATCGATGCATAGCACTCTACTATACAATGACAATGATCACTGCTTCACATCTTCACAAGATGGGTTTTATACAAGATAGTCAAGGAAAATAGATCAATAAAACACTTCCCTTCACTCAACCTTCTGGTTAAACTTCAACATAAGAAGCAATCAACATTGAAGTTGAAGGTAGACTATCTGCACTGATTGAACGCATGCACAAACACATGACGAATCAAACCAATAAGATAACTGGGAGTTAAGATGCATGGTTCATTGTAATGGATGAAAGGATGTCTTTATCAGAAGAAAAAGTTGATAAAATTGAAAGGAGTTAATTGAAAGACATAATCTACTCAATGATCAAGTTAAAGAGATCAGGTTGAGACTTCAATAGCAAGATGAAGATGCTGAGATGCAAAAACTTAATGAAATCCTTTCTAAGTAGTTTGTTTGTCTTTGAATTTTATTCCCATAAACCCTGTTTTCCCTTTTGTTATCTTTATTGTTTCTTCAGTTGTTATGATGTATTTTGCGTATTTTTAATTTTTACTAGATAATTGTGATATCTATTGAATATTTTGGTATATTTGTAAATATTCTGATGTTGCTGGATATTCTGATATATTTCATACTTAGTATTTTTTGTTGTGATATTTTTGAATGTATATTTGATATCTTATGATGATAGATGATTTGATGATTAAATTTTGTTTAGCACTTTTTTCCCTCCTCTTTTGGTACTCTTTTGTTACTTTTTGATGTGTTAAAGGGGGGAGAAATATGAAATTTTAAAAAGTTCAAAACTTTTAAACTTTTCAAAAATTTCATAAATTTTAGATTTTGTTATGAAATATTATCTTCACTCAAATAGGGGGAGCTTTTATTAATTTTGAGCTCTTAAGGAGCTTTTATTAATTTTTTTGAGCTTTTAATATTCTTCAAGCTTTTAACAATTTTGAGAAAAATTCTTTCAGAGCTTTTAATAACTTTGAGAAAAACTCTTTTAGAAGAAAATTTTTTACAAATTACTTTTATTATTTTTCTTCACTTTGAAACTAATCTAAAATTATTTGTTAACATCAAAAGGGGGAGATTGTTAGACTTATTAGTCTAAGTCATCCACACTTCTTAGTTTTGATGTTGAAAAGTAATTTTTTGATTATTTTTATTTGATATATCTTTATCATATTTTACTGCTTATTTTCTTTTGTTTTTCAAGTTTCAAAGATATACAACTTTGATACAAGAGAATCAAGACTAGTTTTTAGGATTTATTTTCTATTTTTTATAGGATCTCTTATAAATAAACTTAATTAATCTTTAATCCAAACATTTTTAAACTAGACAATGAGGTAGAAAAATCATTTGAAGATAAACAAGATTTTATAAAAATAGTTTTTTATATCATGAATCGATGTATACATCGATGCGTTGAAGAATTTGTGAAAAGTTCATATAGAAATCGAAGTCACATCGATGCATGAAGAACAAATGGGTTTACCAAAAGTTAGGAAAAATAGCTACCTTGATGCAGTAATTGATGTGAAGGTTGTAAACAACACACTACACATTGATTACCACATCAATCAGTTAGTAAATAACAGACTATAATCAATGCTACTTCAATGCAATAACTGAAAATCAATTATTTTGTTACAGACCATTATAGCAGTTATTCAAGTCTAACTGCCTTCACTATATAAGCAATTCTTCACAATTTTTCTTCAGATTTTAGTGTGAAAACATCTGATTAAGAGCTTTACACGATTTTCTCTTTGCCTCATCTAAATTCCAAGATTTTTACAAGCTTCTAGATCAAAAGTCACTTGAGTTCATCATTAGATAGTTTGAGATTTTCATCTCAAACACTGGTATTGTATTACCTTCTTTTTTTCTATTATTGTCTCTTTGTTTTTAAGATTTCTAGGGATTTAGAAATCTTGTATAGGTTAGCAAGGACTTGTTAATCTTGTGTTTTTCTTTAGGTTTAGAAGAGTCTATCCCCAATTCTTCTAGGTTAGCAAGAAGCCTGTT
This sequence comes from Saraca asoca, assembly GCA_026873985.1. Lineage (NCBI taxonomy): Eukaryota > Viridiplantae > Streptophyta > Magnoliopsida > Fabales > Fabaceae > Saraca > Saraca asoca. The sequence continues at coordinate 8,345 of JANHAO010026605.1, read as the reverse complement.
AATTTCTTATGTATGTTGTAAAATTGACAATTCAGAAGCCTGATAATCCTAAAAAGGTTTTTATTTCAATTTAAGAGGTCTTTTAGTTAAGAAAGATCAAGTGGAGTGGACTTGAATTGCGGTTTCAATTCAAGTATCATATATGATGGGTGAATGAAATTTATGTAATGAGAAATTTCATGAAATTATTTCCTATGTCATGATTATGACATAGATAAAGGAGAAAAGCCTTGAATATTTGCTTTGATTTTGAAATTGTATCTCTTTAGGTGCACCTAAAGAACATTTTTGTCCCTAGTGTGATGGGGGTTGAAGAGGAATGGTATGATGTCAGAAAGGGCCTGAGACATCTAATATTTGATATCACACTAGGAGCAAATTGGCATAGCCAAAAAGTGACAAGAGGATCATCTCTTGAAACTTAATGATATGATATCTGATAATGAGTCTTGGATTTGACATTAATCTTTAGAAAGGGATTTGACATCAGTTATATCAATTGGACTATATCAAGAATTCATCCCTAATTCCAACCCAGATTTGACCATACCTTGTTTAGCTCTTTTGTACACCTTCCATCTTTTTAGTTATTTTCCATATATTGTTTAAAGATGTAGTTTCTTCAAGTATAGATAAATTAGTTTCAAAATTTTAATTTGGAAAGTGATGAAATTTTATATGAGTAAGTTTTTTTATCGAGAATATTTGTCAAATATTTCCTAACTAATAGTTATCTTATTCTATGGCATTTACTTATTTAGTTTCATTTATCTAAAATAAATAATTATGTTTTGTGAAAATATGTAATTTCTTAAAGCTTAGGTAAATTGATTTAGAAATTTGAAGGAAAGTGTTGTGATTTTATGAGTAATAGTATTTCAAGAATATGTCATAGATATGCCATGACTAGAAAATTACCCTATTTATTATATTCTATTTCTCTAAGTTTTTTTTTTTCTAGTTTAAGATGACTAGTTATGTCTTATTAAAGAAGAAAAGTTTTGTTTTAGTAGTGTGTGTATATTCTTGATCATTTCCAAATATAGCAAATGAGATTACATGGTTAACTAATAGACAGATAAAAAAATTGTTAGCATTATTAAAGATTGTTAGCTAGAGAGATAGCTTTGTTATCTTTCCTTATTTAGTTTTGATGTTGAAAATAATTTTGTATCTGACAATATGTTTTAGTATTTATTATTTGTTTTTGCAGGATCAAAGTGTGTGATATTCAAAAGATCTACATTAGTTTTAGCAATTATTTTATTTTTACTAAGATTTTTTCTAAGTGAATTTAAATCAAATTGATTTAAGCAAATTTTTTATAACTAATATATTAAGGTAGAAATAAACCACTTAAAGTGAGCTAAATAAAATATTTTTCAAACAATATTTTCAAATGATTTTTCACAAGTGCAAATTTTATAAAAATTATTTTACACTGTGTGAATCGATTTATAGTGAAGATCTTGTGAAACTGTACTTAAATCGATTTAGTAATCAATTTATAAAGAAAAGTTTTGAAAAATATTTCTTACCAAAGGTTAGGAATTTTTTCTGAATCAATTAGGTAATCAATTCAAGACTTATTCATATAACACTATGATTCAATTCATGCATATATTCAGTCATGAAATTCTTCATGATATTCATAAACGAATCGATTCAATAGTTAGTAATCACTATGAATTGATTCACAAATAGAAAGTTAGTTATTTTTCAAATGTTGGTTATCACACTATAAATACCAATAACCTTATTTCAAACGTAATCAGTTTTACCAATTTTCATATTCTTCAAGTGTGAAAAACATAGAGCTAATAGAGATGAACCAAATTTATCATCTACCTCATTAGATTTCACAATTCAAAGGACCTTGACTCAGATTTAAGAAGAATTCACATTAGATATTTGAGATATTCATCTCAAATTGTGGTATTGTATTTCTTACCTTATTTCTTGATTACATTTGAGATTTCTGGGTTAACAGAAATTAGAGATACAAAAGAAGAGGTTGATCTTCCTTTTGCATCTTCTTTAGTTATGAGGTTGATCATAACTAGTTGAAGATTGTAATCAATTCTTGGAATAGCACTAGGTTATGAGGTTGATCACAGTTTGTATGAGATAAAAGAATTTTTGTATCTAGGTTAGCAAGAGCCTGACTAAATCTTGTGTAATAGGTTGGCAAGAGTTAAGTCAAATCATACGGTGTAATAGGTTAGCATGAGCCTAATCAAAATCTTATATTGTAAACTAGTGTATAGGAAATGGTTAATTCTTGTGATTGTTAATAAAAGTGGTCATCCGATTGAGGATTGATCCAGTGGATGTAAACTTCAACTGCAGTTTCAATTGAAATTGAACCACTTTAAAAATCCTTGTGTCTTTATTGTTCTTTACTATTCTTTATAATTCTACACATTTTTATAGTTCTGCACAATTGCAATTCGGGTGCAAATATTTTCTAGTTTAAATTATTTCTACTGCACTCTCATATAATCTATTTAATTGATAATTGTTTCTTTAACTTTATATTACTTTTGATTAGTAATTCTAATTAAGTTCTTGGTTATCCAGTAAGCTTCCAAAGATAACTTTCTTTAAAGACTTCCGCTTTACAAATCAAATAGAATCCAATCGATTTAAAAAGAGTATATATATTTTACATTTATAAAAAAAGGAAAGATTCACATTTTTTGGGACCAACAATTGGTATCAGAACTTTGACTCTTGATACTCTTTTATTTTTAAAGAGACTATGGATTCTAGTTTCACATTGTTACCTGAGTGTCCATCTTTGCATAAACCCCCCGATTTTAATGGACATCACTATACCTATTGGAAGTAGAAAATCAAAGACTTTGTCGAAGCTATTGATATAGATATGTGAGAAATTGTAGAGGATGGATATGATCCATCACAAACCTTGATTAATGGAGTTATAAAACCTAAACCTAAGTTTTTATAGACTAAGGAGGCAAGGAAGAAAAACCTCCATGCCTCCAAAGTTAAATAGATTATCTCTAACTCCCTTTCCTCTAATGAATATGAAAGGATTTCTAATTGTACCACTGTTAAACAGATTTGGGACATTTTAGAAGTAGCACATGTAGGCACAACTCAAATTAAGGCATCTAAAGTACATATTTTAGTTTCTAAGTATGAAAGTTTAAGATGGAAGAAGGTAAATCAATTAGTGACCTTATCCAAAGATTCACTGCTATCACTAACCATCTTATGTTGCTTGGAAGAACATTTGACAATGCAAATTTAATGCAAAAAATTTTGAGATCTCTAATAGAAAAATGTCAGCCAAAAGTGATAGCCATCAAGATATCACTTAAGATGGGGATGTCAACAATTCAGAAGCTCTATGGAAATTTAAAAGAACATGACCTAAAACTAAAGAGATATAAAAAGAGTGGAGATGACAAAAAGAAGAAAACTTTGGCACTTAAGGCTGCAAAGATTGTTGAATTTGATGTTGAAGAATTAGCAAGTGATGCAGATGCAAATGATAAAGAAGATTTGGCCTTGCTGAGCAAAAAGCTACAAAGAATTCTCAAAGAAAAAAGGAATAAAGAAAAATAGAAAGCAACTCCTCAAAAAAGAAATCAGAACAATACTGATCTAGGAAACCCTGTAACACTACTCCTACTTGGTTTGAATGCAAAAAAACCTGGACACATTAAACCAAATTGCCTTGTCTATCTAAAAAGATAGCTTGAAAATGAAAGGAGAAAAAGAAAATTATCTTTCAAGAACACTGACCTAGCTTTTTGGGAAGATGAAAATGCTGATTCTAGAAGTGATGAAAAGAAAGAAGAAGAAGCACTCCTTTGCCTAATGGCCAAACTAGATGATGACGATGAGGTATTTGGTAATCAATCCTTCTTTTACTCTAGAGATGAACTTGATTCTAATGATGAGTATAATTCTTCTGATCATTGTAGTGGTAATGAGTTTAACTCTAGTGATAATGATGAGAGTGATGATGAAACTGATGATCTATATGAAGAGCTATACGATGCATTAAAAAAAGCTGTAAAAGAATTAAAGCATGCTAAAAAGGAAAAAGAAAGTCTGTTTAAGAAAACCAGTCAATTGGAAAAAGAAAATAGTGATTTGAATATCCTAGCAGAAAAACCATTGAGTGGGAGCAAGACATGTGATCAATGTGAAGCCTACAAATTAGAAATAGATAGTTTGTCAAAAACTTTACTAGGCTTTACAAATAGCAAGATGAGACTTAACACTTTTTTGAATGATGAAAAAGAATTTCAAAATAAGAAAGGCTTAGGATATAAGCAACGAAAGAAAAAGAGATCAAAAAGGAATTACTGTTATGTTACTTACTTTTACTGCAATCATAAATGACACCATATTAAATATTGTCCTTATAAGAATGGAACCTATGAGCTTAAACCTAAGTTAGTTTTGTTACCTAAGGCATCCATTTCCAAAACAAATTTTGCTATGACTATTAACAAAATTGGACCTAAAATTAGTTGGGTACCAGTAAAGCAAGTGCAAATTCTATTTTATAGGTTTGAATGGGAGACAAGGAATTAACTCATGATTTAGGATAGTAGTTGCTCTCACCACAAGACTAAAAATGTTAAATCCCCAAACTTCAGTAAATTTTGATACCTTCTATTTTTATACTTAATTGTTTTGTACACTACAATTACTAATTTAGGCATTGGAAATTCCCCTGAGTTTGTTTTGTAGGTACATGGTGAGTAAATTAAGTTTTCAATGGTATTGAACTATTCATTGGCTATTTAAGAGCTTAAGAAAACACTTATGAAACATGTTGACGGTGAAATTTGGTTCATGTAGAAGACCCAAACTTCAGCCAATAGGGAGGGAGTGTAGGGATCCAATGCCGCTTCCAAAGTGCAGAAGAAGATAAACTGAGAGGAAGAAGGGATGGAGAGATAGTGAATTTAACATGGTTCGGCTAAATCCGGGTGGTACCAGACCCTACATTCACGGTAGAGATTTTATTAATGTAAAAGTTATTTAAAGAGTTTTTGTCCCTCTCCCTCTTCTAACAATGCAATCCTATTTATAGAGAAAGGAGGAGTTACATGCATTAATTACAAGCTACAACTGTGTTACATCAAGCTATAACTGAGAAAAGATAGTAAAAGGGCTACAAACTAGCTATTACTGAATGTAGGCTACGGGGTAGGTCCTCTAGGTCGGCTGTAGACCTATCTGGCTGAGTCCATTGCTTGGTGTTGTTGTGCCAAGCGAGGTACTAGGTGTTTCGAGTGAGAAATCCTAGCTCGGGGGCATCATGAGGGACCTGCTGTAGCGAGGTAGCAGGCTCGAGCAAGATGCTTGGCTGCTTGGCAAGCGAGTCTTATGAACTTCTTACTGGATCGCTGGGTCATTGCCTTACGAGGTGAGGGCTTGCTTCGTGGGATATATCTGAATGACCTCACTGTATCACTGCTTCGTAGCCTCACTACCTCTCAAGGTGAGGCTTGCTTCATAGGATGATGTGGGGATAACTTCACTGCGCCACTTTCTGATGGGCAAAGTGAAGCTCGCTAAGTGCCTTTGGCGTGCCAGGGGCTACGAGCTCTCGAGGCCATTTTTTGCATATATCATAAGCCCTCTAACTCTCGGTTTGCTTTGTTGATTGAGAGTTGTAAATTTTCGAGGCTTGATTCGCATCTTCAGTCAGTGTCCTCCCTTGACCAAAGTGTCATGTCAGACGTCTTTTTGTTCTACTTTAGGTAATACTTTCTTCTGTTTGAATACTATAATCAGATGCTTCATGCATCGCTATATGTAAACTTTTGATGATTAATGAAATGCCCTTTTTGCCAATCGATTGTGCTTTATATTCATGACTCCTCAGTCTATTATGAGCGAAATACGAGCTGTGACTGACGAGAAATCTGTTATGTGAACCATGATTCTCTGGCTGTATGCTGACTATGAATATGTCGCATGAGAGCTGCGACTAGTTCATTATGGCGTTCCTGCTATGTGGCAAGATGGCCGTCTATCATTTAGTTTGAAAATGCTGTCGAGGTAAACTTGTGGGCTGTCTGACCCTTGATTGCGAGGTAGGCTCTGGAGTTGTCTTACCCTCAGATAGGTTTTTGTTTTTCATTAAGATGACGGCTTGTCGCATAGCGAGGTCACACATAGCGAGCTTGTTGTTTCATGGTCGAGGAGTTTGTTCTTCAGGTCACATTTCACGAAATGTGGCTCACTTCGGATGCATCGATAGGGTAGGCCTTATGCTCTGACCCCCGGATGAACCCTTACAAAGGATGTATCAACGAGGTAGGCCTTGCACTCTAACCCCCGGATGAATCCTTACAATGACGAAGTGAATTTCACAAAGTGTAGTTTGCTTCAGATGTATCGACGGGGTAAGCCTTGCGCTCTGACCCCCAGATAAATCCTTGCAACGATGAAGTGAGAACTCTTTGTCTAGACAACGCTTGGCTAATCTGCAGTTCACATTAATTCAGCATACAACAATTGATATGACTAATCACCATTGATAACAAACAAATGTTATAGGATCATAATATGGTTCTAATGGAGGGCCCAGGCTCTTGGGTGAAAAATCGCTAAGCCCGCTGAGCACGCTCCCTTGGTGCCATTACCACGTAATCCTATAGTTGGCCTCTTCTGATGAGGTCTTCAATGGCATCTTTTAGTGCTTGACACTCTGAGGTGGTGTGTCTAGCCTCATTGTGATAAGCACAAAATCTACTTTGGTCTCTGGGCTTGGCAGTGGCTCTCATTGGTCTGGGCCTTCCAAAGTCCTCATTATGCCTTTCCACAGTGAAGATTCGGTCCTATGTGTCTGACAGGATGCTGTAGCTCTCGAAGTGGCCTTCAGATCGCTGAGGTTTCACTTTTTCATGAGATGAGAAGTGAGGTTGTCGTGACCCTCGCTACCCCTCTTTTTGCTCACGGTGGGACCATTATAGCCTGCTTTATACTTGGGTTCCTCCGTTCTGAAGGTTTCTTCCCATCTTATTTGTTTGGTTGCCCAATCATAGAATTTGGTGAGGTCTCGAGTGGGGGACTTGTAGAGGCTTCTGTATAGCTTGCCATCTTTGCAAAGTCCTGCTGAGATGGCCGTTAGAATGCTTTCTTCCGAGGGATTCTCCACAGAGTTGGCCTCGTGCTTGAAACAGGTTACATAGTCCTTGAGTGGCTCATCCTTACACTGAAAGATCATTACGAGATGGCAAGGAGGTGCAAGTTACTTCTTCAACACTTGGTATTGGTCAACAAATTTCCTTTGGCATTCTTCCTAACTATCGATACTGTGAGTCGGGAGGCGCCTAAACTATGCCCGTGGCGTTCCCCCTAATGTGGCAAGAAAGATGCGACACTTCACTAGGGGGTTGATCGTCTGGAGGTCCATTTGAGTATTGAATGCATTCAGGTGGTCACTCGGGTTGCTATTCCCATCATACAGTGGGATAGTGGGCACTTTAGGTTTTTGTGGGAGAGGTTGTGTCTCGATCTCTATAGAAAATGGTGAGCTTTCCTCACAGCAAGGCTGATGGCTTTGAGGTTGTGGATGCTCCTCTAATCGTTCGAGCCTGTGGAGGACTTCTTCTATTGTTGGACATTGTCCTTCATGCTGAGGGGTAGAGTTTTCTGCTCGCTACAAGTGCCCTAGTCACTGGCTGTCATGATCATCGTGGACTTCTCTTTGAGCTTCCTCACGAAGCTGCTGCAGTTGTGCCATAACTTCTTCTTGTCTTTGAGCATTTTGTGCTTGTGCTTGAATAAGCACTTTGACAGTTTCAGCCAACTCTCTTATCATGCTTTCAAGCATTGGATGAGATTGGTCAGACATTTGTGCCTCTTGAGTTCTAGGAGTAGTAGCAAACTATTAATGAGCCCCCACAAAGGGAGTGTCTATCGGTTGGAGGGCTGTAGTGGTTGAGCTCTGAGTTGTTCTTCCTCTGGCCATTGTTAGGATGTAATGGGAACTTTAAAGAGTAGATGGTCCCCACAGACAGTGCCAAAATATTGACAATAAAATTTGGTTCATGCAAAAGACCCAAACTTCAGCCAACAGGGAGGGAGTTCAGGGATCTAATGCTACTTTTGAAGTGCAGAAGCAGATAGATCGAGAGGAATAAGGGATGGAGAGACAGTGAGCTTAACGTGGTTCGACTAAATTTAGGCAGCACTGGACCTACGTCCACGGTAGAGATTTTATTAATGTAAGAGTTGTTTATAGAGTTTTATCTCTCTCCCTCTTCTAACAATGCAATCCTATTTATAGAGGAAGGAGGAGTTACATGCATTAATTACAAGCTATAGTTATGTTACATCAAGCT
>JANHAO010026604.1:0-11042 GCA_026873985.1 Saraca asoca | reverse complement strand
AAAATTCTTTAAAAACAAAACTACCAATTTACTCCCTATTTTCACTTGCGCTTCCCACATTAATTACTATTTATCGGGTTCATGCACCATCACCATTTCTATAAATATCTAATTAATTCCTATTTATATTTTCTACACGTGTAAATATTCTAATCCCCAGTATTTATGCTCTTTTAATTAGTTGCCTTTGACTTAAATATCTAAACGAATGTTCACGACAGACTCCTTAAACACCTTCTAATCTTATTTGTATCTGCAAGTTACTGTTCAACCTTTTGGGTGGATCGCTTCTCAACCACATATGCTTAACAACATGATTTTTTATTTTCTTTTTTCCTTTTTTTTTCCATGCAATATGTTAAGTTCAAGTATCAGCATTTGTGACTTGAAAAATTGATGAACATTCTTTTTTTTTTTTTTTTTTGTTTCTTCTTAGTCGATAAATTATTTAATGTATATATAATGCTTTAATGTTTTAAGTTTTAATCTAGAATAATAAAAAAATTCTAAAATAATTTTTAATGTCATTGTATTAACAAAGATGTGAGTATCAATATTTTAAATATCTATAAATGATTTGTGTTGAATGATATTTTGTTAGAATTGTTTTACCTTTGATTTATTTTATTTTGGATAATGAATAGAAGTTCCGTATAGTGCCAACAAGAATGAGGAACCAAAGATTTTTGTATTCTTCAAAAATTTAATTATAATTATTTGGTAATTTTATGAGATTAATAGATATTAAATTTAAAATATTTAAAATCATAAAAATTAATAAAAATATTTTATTTATTAAATAAAATAAAAATAATTGAAGTCTAAAAGAATCTCTCTCGACGAAGAACAACGTGGCCTAGTAACAAAACAAGAAAAGCTTCGAAAGGGAGAGAAACGACGACGCCGAATATAATTTGAAAAAACCTACACACGCTAGCTGATAGCGTGGTTGTGTTTTAACTTTATAACCTCCCCCCCCTTCTCTCTCCTCTTACATATCACGCAACGCAGCACACAACAAACGACACGACATTGCTCAACAAACCAAACTAGTTTACTTTCTCTCTCTCCTCAGAAATACTAGTTTCTCTCTCTAAAACCCTCCTCTAACCCCTTTCTCTCCATCTCCTTCCTTCGCAAATGATTACAGATCAGGCCGCACCAACCACTTAGGGCTTGTTTGGCTGAGATATTCAGTTTCAATGGCCACTCCCTCGTCGTCTTCGTCTTTGCCTTCCTCCAAGTTATGCTACAACTCTGACTGTAAAGAATTGAAGTCAGAAAGACCTAAGAAAGGCTGGAGGCTACGCACTGGAGAGTTTGCTGAGCTTTGCGATCGATGCGGGTATGTAATTTATTGTCTCTATTATTTTAATCACTACAAAAGTGTTTTATTTATTTATTTATTTATTTTTTAATTTAATTTTTCGATTTATTTTTAAGTTGAAGAGTTTACTAGCAAGTCACAAGTGGTACAGTATGTCTTAAGATTAGCCGAGGTTTGCGGTCTCTAGAATTGTTTCGGTATCATCTATGCATTTGGATAAAGTTTACTGCTTTAGTTTACTTTTTTTTTGAATTTTTTTTTGGCTCTATTAGAAGTTATTTTGGACAAAGTCTGAAATAGGATATTTATTTTACTAGAATAGAATTATGAGGCAATTTTGTTCCTTGAGCTGCATTGATTTGATGTTGTAGTGTGTGTTGACACTTTCTTGATAATATCCGAGGCATTCTTTAAAAGTGGACTGTTTTGGTGTCGTGTCTGGGTCCCCTCATTTGGCATAGTTTTTGGGAGTGGATTGTTTTACTTAATCAGGGGTGTCTTTTTGCGCTTTCTTCTTCTAGGGATATGTCTTAAATTCTTAATCTGAAGTAAAGTAGCATTAGTTACATATTACCTCTTTCGTTGTCTTAATTTGAAGTGGTGGAGCATTAGTCACTTATTACCTGTATTTCATTAATTTTCCTCCATTGTTTGCTTAGGAACTTCTGTATTTCTTCATGAAGGCAAGCTGATGCAAGTTTAGTTGTAAAATTATGTCTATTTATTTTGTATTTGTTTTTTTTTTTTTTTTATAGACATCAATAATGACAGGATGCCAGTGTATAATTTTCTATATCTCTATGGTGGAAGCATGTTTTAGGGCCTTTCAAATTACAAATAGGAAGGAATATAGTCATTTCAAAGGAACTTTAAAGCCAAAAATCACTTTCTCGCTTTCATAATTTAAAAAAAGGGATTGTCCTTGTGTATATCTAGTTTATCTACTGCATTCTCGACTTTGGTTGGTATGAACTATGAAATTATTATGGAAGTTGTGCCTGTCAAGAAGTTTCAGTAATTTTTATACGTTTTTTGTTTTCTTAATAATACTAGTAACTAGATGCTAGTTTATAATTTTCTATATCTCTATGGGGGAAGTGTGCTTTAGGGTCTTTTCAAATTACAAATAGGAATAAATGTAGTCACTTTAAAGGAAGCTTAAAGCCAAAAATCACACTTCTTTCAAGTGGTCACTCTCTTGCTCTCATAATCAAAAAAAGAGAATTGCTCTTGTGCATATCTAGTTTATCTACTACATTCTCGACTTTGGCTTACTTTTGATAGATATATAACCAGTTTATCATGCTGTTGACAATTGAATATTGCTAATTAAGATGAATATGATAAAAAGTCTTTATTCTCATCTAAAACAAAACTCACTGTATGTGATATTAAATGTATTATTTTAACCGGTTGATACAAAGTGTGCTATTTTTTTTTTCTTTTTCTCTAAAGTTGGTTTTCTTTTTGTGACTCCTAGTTCTGCTTATGAAGAAGGAAGATTCTGTGATACTTTTCACCTGAATTCTTCTGGTTGGAGAAACTGCGAGACTTGTAGGAAGGTGGGACAAATTTTCATTTTAATTACTTGACATGCTCTATGCTAGATCAGATGTCAAAATAAGTTTACTTAGGCACCCCAGACTGAAAATTTGTTATTTAGAACTAACTGGCAATGAGTGTTCTTTTACAGAGCATACATTGTGGATGTGTTGTTTCCGCTCATTGCTTTATGTTGTTGGATCCTGGAGGAGTTGAATGCATTCCATGTGCCAGGAAAAATCTTATTTTGGTAGGTCTTTCTATTATTGTAAGGGCATTATATATTTTTTTCCATTTTGGCTTTGATCTTTGGGCTTTGAACAGCATGAAGTCAGATGCCAGGTGTTTATGTTATGAGCATTTCCCTGAACACCCTTTTTGGGGAAATGAACTCACAAGGTGACCACTTTGTTGTCATTGGAAAAGGAAGATAAGTTTCTTCTCATGCAGAACCAATTATTTCCAGGTCAATTAATATGGAAACAATATTGACCAGTTTATGTGAGAAGTATGTGGGGTGTGATTGAATTGTTGGTATCCTTCTTTATGTCTGGCAGTAAATGATGAATATTCTAACAGTTTTAATATGATGGCAGTAGCATTAATCACTGTCTTGGATGTTTCTCTTAATTTTCTTTTCCGTTCTTTCTTTTGATTCAATTCTCTTTGGCTATGTCTCTCTAGCTATTAACATATATACAAATCTGATGTGTAAATTATGGAGATATTAATTGTTGATGGCTTTTCACATTAAGTTTTCCCCTCTACCTCCCTTTTTCCTTCTAGTGTTTCTACATCTTTTGTGGTTACTCATTATCATAGTGTGTGATGCTTACCTCTCTAAACATCTGTCTATACCAGGCTTGTCTTGCTTTTCCTCCTAAAGCTCCTTTAAATTGAAAATATCTTTTCCCACTTTGTTAATAGCAAGATACAAACCCTTTCCCATTTTTGGCTTGTATTTCTTTTTTCTTGAACTTTGTGATGACCCTTCAAGGTTGTGATACCAATGCTTGGAGAATATCATGATAAAAAATCTCTTGAGTGTAAAATTGCTGGTGTAGTGACTCTTTTTGTGACCTGTATGTCAGCCATCAAATTCGGGATGGCCGCCTTTTTCTCTCCAATCTCGTTTATCTGAGAAAATTTCCGAGCGACTTAAAGACCTGTCTGCAAAAGGTTGGAGTCAGTTAGCTGGATCAGGTCCTGTACCGTGGAAGCAAGCACCTGGTCTGTTCAATTCTTCAGTTTCTTCATCTGACCTGCATCCTGATGGGCCCTCTGTAGTTGATTTATCAACTAGCAGTAGCACTGACAAGATTTATGGCAGTGAAAGGCTACCTGTCAGTTCCATGGAAAAGAAAAATGAGGACTTGTCTGGAATGTCTGTTAATTGGGGTGCCAAGCTTGGTGCACGGGAAATGATGCTTATACATGGTAATGCGGGAGCTGATCTTCTACCAATCTTTTACTTTTTTTTTTGGCTGTGTGTATCAAGGTGGAAGTGTCCATCAACAGCATGGAAATGGCTACATGGCCTAATTTTTTCATTATATTGCAGGAATTAGGAATGATGAAAAACCAAGTTCATGTTTAAACATGTGCCAACAGCCTTCTCTAAAGGAAGATCTATCTACCCCGCAATTTGGTTTGACTGTACCTTATGCATCCCCAAATGAAAGAAATGGTCAAATTGGTCTAACTGGAAGCCATCCACAACAAACTCATCCACCTCCTCAGGGAAGGCAATTTACTGGGACTGTACATATTGCAGTAGATTCATCAGGTGAAGGTCAGATTCGCAATGGACGGCCTCGAGCAGACACTCGAGGAAGAAACCAATTACTACCACGCTACTGGCCCAGATGTACTAATTTGGAGCTACAGCAAATAACACTAGAGTATCCTTCAAAATTGGAAATGAGCCTGATCTTGGTTTATAATATTTTTTTAATGGCTGCTTTTTTTTTTAAACATGTCTGAATACCATTGATCCTTCTACTATCCCTTGACTTTTTTGTAAGTTCTAATTCTGTAATTACTCCATTGTTTCAAAAGACTTTGAGTGCTAGTGATGCTGGGCGAATTGGACGTTTGGTGCTACCAAAAAAATGTGCTGAGGTTAGTCATGAGTTTCTCTCTCTCAGCTTTTTTTTTTTGTGGCCCTGGGGGGGGGTGTTGTTTGCTGGGCTCCCTAAATTGAGTATGACCTTTGATGATGCATAATGATCAAATTGAACTAAATATTAACATAATGGACCATGCTGGCTATGTGTAACACCTAATGCTAAAGTCTCTTGTTCTGCTCCGTTATTGTATGAAATGACACGCTCCTAGTTTGAAAAATTGATTAGGTGTACTGTTCCTACTTTATTATGAGTTTATCTAGCAGAATGTTAGTATTCTCCTTTCACACATTTGCTTCGAGATTAATTGCAAATAATATTGATAGCTTTTAAAAACTGGGCAGGATAGAAGTTCATTTACAAGATCAGAAAATGTGTTACTAAGAACTAGAGAAAAAGGTTCCATGCAAGAAGATTTGCGTTTGCATTAGAAATTGATCATGTGAAATGTGCACTAGACAAGAACTGAGCTTGACGCAATTAATTTTCCTGCTCATTTAGCTGTATGTTGTATAATAAACAATGTTACAGGCCTACTTCCCACCAATTTCCCAGCCTGAAGGTTTGCCGCTCAAAATCCTTGATGCAAAAGGCAAGGAATGGATATTTCAGTTCCGCTTTTGGCCCAACAATAATAGCAGAATGTATGTTTTAGAGGGTGTTACGCCCTGCATACAGTCCATGCAATTGCAAGCTGGTGACACAGGTAAAAACTCATTGTTGCTGAAGACAAATTCTTGTATTGGGATTTGGAATATATATTGAGTATACTTCGTTTTTGGGCTAAATGGTACCCTGTTCTTGAGTCGGATTGGCATGCACCTTTGTTGCACCCTTTCTCTAATTTGGCATTCTTCCACATTTGAAATTGATGCCACTTCAATTCACAAGATATTTGTGCTTATAATTTCTTTGATGTCAAAAGTTGTCTGTTAATGCTACCTATATTATTGTGCTTGTATTCAGCTCCTTTATCTTTACCAAATTCTGGTGTCATGCTGCCTATCAATTCCTGTTGTCTTGTGTGCTGTTGTAGTTTCTCACCCATCTCTGCTATTTGTTGCTCTGTTTCTATGATCATGTCATTTTGATTCATTAGTTTTGTTGTTTTATGGCTGAATTGATTTTATTTTCAGTAACGTTTAGTCGGTTGGAGCCAGAAGGGAGGTTGGTTATGGGTTTTCGAAAGGCTTCAAGTGCTACCCAATCTGATCAGGTAAAGTCTTGAACAGTGATGATGTATTAAATTCTTCATATGTAGTTATATGTGTTAAAAGATTAAATTGTATCATTACTTGAAGCTGCTTTTGTTTAGCTCAAATTTTAGCTGGGTCTTGTATAGGAACTATATGCTCAATCAGGTTGGAGACATATATACAGGAATCAACATCTTTCTTAAAGGATATCTTTTATATTTTAATTGATGATATTCTTGGGCAATCTTTAGGCAGATTGAATTTTATAGATGTCTTGTTACAGTTAATGACCTCAATTTTGCGGGCTGGGTAAAATTGTCTGTAACTAGATTAGGTTACTGTGGGTAATGGTGTATAACCAATACAGTAAGTCATCAAATTGACAAGTCAGATGCTATGCTTGTATATTTCAGTACTTATCATCTTGTAGCCATTTTTATGAACAGAAAATTTACATTTGTTGGCTGCATATGTTCTTTTGGCAGGACAATGAAACAAAGACGGGAAATGGATTTTCTACACATGGTGAAGTTAGTATCACAAAACTAAATGCATTGAAAGTGCTAATGCTCATTGTTGAAGGATTTTCACATTCAGTTGCATTTTCATTTGTGATTTAGGTTGAATTGGCAGATCTTAGTTCATGGTCCAAAGTTGATAAGTCAGGATATATAGCAAAAGAAGTACTGGCAAGCAAATCCTCAATATCGAGAAAGAGAAAGAGTAACGCCTTGGGTTCGAAGAGTAAACGTCTAAGAATTGACCATGAAGATCTAATAGAGCTGAAGATTACATGGGAAGAGGCTCAAGGCTTGCTTCGCCCCCCTAATAACCATGTTCCCAGCATTGTGGTGATTGAAGGCTTTGAATTTGAGGAATATGAGGTACCTTTTTTCGTTTGATGTGGGACATAGTTCTGAACTGACAGTGATATAGTGATGAATTGTTCTGAATCTGTCATTCTAATTTGCTATTCTTCAAGGTGGAAATATGTGTTTGTATGGGGTGTTGGACTAATTTTGCACAGAAGGAATTGCTTGAATTCAAAAATTGCTGATGCATGTTTGACAGCAACACTATGGCAGGAAAATAATGATAGTTAAATAGTCTGGTGGTACATTACAAAATCATTTGTGAAAACAAGTGACAGTGATTTGAAAATTTAAATCATTTCCCATTGATAGTGGGGAGGTTCCTGAATAAAGATCATAAGCAAAGAGTACATGACCCCTTTTAGAGTAATATAAGGACAGGAGTCATTGGACAAATCCCAACGCTTTTGAGTGTGATTCTGACCATGATGCAAATAATGTTGACCTGATATTGATATGGTTAGTTAAATAGCCAATCCAATAGGCGTAGTTAGTTTTGAGATTTGTGAGTAGAAAATCAAAATATTTGAAAATGAAAAAGGAAATATATATGAGAGCCATAGACTGTGAGGTGTTAAGAAGAAAAATCATGTGTGCATTTAGGCACCGTGGATTATCCTTGTGTGGTCTTAGAAAGATCATGCATGCACTATAGGCACTCTGGTTTGGTGTCATCTGGTCCTAGTTGAGCAATCAAAATGAGACATCGTGACTTTTTCATTTTCATCCTTTGCAAGTTAAGCTCTTGCACCAACAGAACATGGTAGGATAAATTAATTGTGCGCCAGATCTGCAAAATTCTGAAGCCTGTTTTCTTTCTTATACTCCTGTAATCCTTGAACAAAAGTATATTTTGGCTTCCCAAATAAATTGGAAAATTAACTAGATATTTGTGACTGCTGACACTTCCAGTGTTGGATTGGAATTGTAGTGACTGTACTGGCTCTTTCATGCTGGCATTATTGTTTCAGGATGCTCCAGTGCTTGGGAAGCCAACAATTCTCACCACAGATAACGTGGGGTAAATCACTTGTCCTTGATTAATTAGACTTCAATCACTGTGTTATCTCTGGGTAGGTTTTGTTTAACTTCTGCAGGTCTGTTGATATGGGTTAAGTATACTATTTAAAAGTTATGGACTGATGATGGTCTGTCATGTATGAATCATAGCTGATTTAAACCAAAAAAGAATTTCTGTTGTTTCTATTTGTCAGGTCATGATTTTGTGTGGTTGGTCTTTGCTGAATATAATCATCAGCTCTATAATGTTACTGCAGTTTTTTGAAGGGATAAAGTGTGTATTTTTGACTATCCATTGTTGTCAGTTAAGACATGAAAGGATATTGAAAATTCTCATTTACCTGGGTAAACTTTTCTATAAGTTAAACCTTATAATTAATTCCTTGTACTTAATTCGATGTTTGCCAGCGAAAATATCCAGTGGGCTCAATGTGAAGATTGCCTCAAGTGGCGTAAATTGCCTGCCAATGTTCTGCTTCCAACAAAATGGACATGTTCTGATAATTCTTGGGATATAGAAAGGTAAAATAGCATCTATTCTTTTAGTACTCATTGATATTATTTTGTCCATTGTGCTATTCTTTGTTTATTTGTGCTGCAAATGTGCTAATGGTGTTGGCGAGCTTTCTTGAATGATTAAGGATGCATTTTTCATTTGTTCTATTGAAAAAAGAAAAAAAGAACTTATTTCATTTGGACCATTCTTAATGTATGGAAGTTGAACAACTCTGTGTGGGGCACTTGAGTTTTATTATACTGAGGCATATGTGCAGAAATTACCATCCTCATAAGTTAGTGGCTTACAGTCTTCCCTGTCTTGCCAAATTTAGGGTTGTCTTATCTGTTGATATTTTGTATAAGCACCACATGGTTTGGTCTTGTGGACAAGGCAATTTATTCATATGTATAAAATGTTTAAAATTCAAGAATGGTTCTGCTTTCAGTTCTTGTTACATGAATTATCTACTCTATTAATCAATTGTAGAACTGCCTCGACGGAACATGTCCTTTTGCATTTTAGGGTGTGCTTGGTAGGAGTGAAAACAGAAGGATTGGAGAGGGGAATGGGCTGAAATTTGACCATTCATTCTAGACATTGTCAAGCTGCATTGTCAGTTTTCACCTCTTGCCCCTAATTCTGTCCATTTCATTTCTATCAAGCACACCATTAATAGCCCAAAGAATGGCATCTACTGATATCTTACTATAAACCTACAGCAATCTGTAACCAATACATCTAAGCATGCTTTCTTTGTTGTTAAATCCTTCATGCTGCCAGATCTTCATGCTCGGCACCACAAGAGCTGACAGCAGAACAGCTTGAGGACTTGCTACCCGCTTGTAATTCAGGTTTAAAATGCTGATTCCTTGTCTTGAATTTAATACATCCCGATTTTTAATCAGGCGTTTAAATTACGGTGTCATAATTAACAAGTAGGTGAGTTGCTAGATGTTAAGCTAGACTAGTGTATGGCCAGTATAATCTATTTCTCCTTTGTGCATAATAGATAAAACAAATTATCATGAAAACTTAATGAAATTTACGTGTCATTAGTTTGTCTCAGTCAATTTACTTTTACATTTATTTGGCAGTCCCAAAGAAACTGAAGGCTGCGAAGCAGGATCCTGATAATGTTGAAGCTTTGGAGGGGCTTGACACCCTTGCAAACCTTGCTATCTTGGGAGAGGGTGAAGCACTCCCGGCATCTGGTCAGGCCACGACAAAACACCCACGGCATAGACCTGGCTGCTCTTGCATTGTTTGCATTCAGCCTCCCAGTGGAAAGGGTCCCAAGCATAAACAGACATGCCAATGTAATGTCTGCTTAACAGTGAAGCGCCGTTTTCGTACCTTAATGTTACGAAGGGAGAAGAAACAGTCGGAGAGAGAAGCAGAGACAACGCGTAAAAAGCAGCAGCAACAATCACCTCACTCTGCTCCTTTATCTGAGATCTTGCTCGATGATGATTCCTTGCCTTGTAGTAACACAGGAGACAGTAGTCCAAACCAGAACAGGGAGGGAAATGATGTTTCCGATGATGACCTTAACAAAACAAAAACATCTGCTTCACCATTCAAAGGCCAAATTGACCTCAACATCCAACCAGAGCGAGAGGAAGAGTTGTCACCCGGTTCAGATTCTGGTGGCATGATGAAGTTGCTTCATGAAGCTACTGAGGAGAGTGTGGCAAGGTCTAATCCCGGAGATTCATCAGGCAATCAACCACTCCAAGTTGGAGATGGAATGAGGGAAGAGAAAATTACAAATGGCGTCATTACTCTTGGCGATAGTAATCATGATGCTGATGAAAAACACGCGCAAGATTTGTCTATGAATGTGTGAGCATCATATTCAGGATGACTTTAAGTATCATGTTCTTTCAAAGCTATATGAGAAGTGGGGAAGGTTTTTGCTGTTGTATCGATCCACTTCGGCTTCTTTGTTTTACAGGTCTGTAAATAAAGAGGGTAGGAAAAGAGGGCAGTGGTGGAGAAACCAATACTTCAATCTGGTACTAGAAATGGACGACATAGTGAATTTGTGTAGTGAAATTATGAAATGCAAACTGAATGGGGTGGTAGGCTGAAGCTAGTTAATTTCTTTTGGAAGGCCTCCTTGCCACCTGCATTCAGTAACATTCCAGATGTAACCAAGTTAGTCGTGTTACTCACATTTTATTTTTAACTTGAGAATTTAGTTTTTTAATTTTATTTTTTAAGTGAATTAGATTTCTGTTTACTTTTTGCTTCAGTTGGGGGAAAAATGCTGCCTATTGATCTGTTTGGAGTTGATATATATAGAAATAAATTTGGTTTATGATGTATGGAACTCAAACTTTTAGAAGAATATGATTAGAAACAAAAATTGTTTGGAGTTTGTTTTTGAATAATATAAATACTTGTATTTCCGTATAAAAATGGTCTGTTGGAGTAAAGCTTGTTGACGTGTATGGTTTT
>JANHAO010026603.1:0-11044 GCA_026873985.1 Saraca asoca | reverse complement strand
TAGTTTTTCGTTACAAGGTAAGCTCAAAGGTCGTCTCATCCTCGATTTTATTTTTGTTTCTCGTTGTCGTAAGGTAGGCTCCAGGATTGTCTCACCCTCGCACGAGTTTTAATTTTTTGTTATGAGGTACAAGGTAAGCTCAAAGGCCGTCTCACCCTCGATTTCATTTTTGTTTCTCGTTATCGTAAGATAGGCTCAAGGCTGTCTCACCCTCAGACTAGTTTTAGTTTTTTGTTATAAGGTAGGCTCAAAGTCTGTCTCACTCTTGATTTCGTTTTTGTTTCTCATTGTCATAAAATAGGCTCCACCCTCGCACAAATTTTAGTTTTTTGTTATGAGGTAGGCTCAAAGGCCATCTCATCCTCGATTTCGTTTTTATTTCTTGTTGTTGTAAGGTAGGCTTCAGGGCCGTCTCACCCTTGGATGAGTTTTAGTTTTCGTTTAATTTTTCTCTGCGTCATGCTCGCTACTTCCTCCTTCAACCATAAAACTTACCTTACGACAACGAGAAACAAAAATGAAATCGAGGATGAGATGAACTTTAAGCCTACTTTGTAACGAAAAACTAAAATTAGTTCGAGGGTGAGACAGCCCTGGAACTCGTGCGAGGGTGAGACGACCCTGGAGCCTACCTTACGACAACGAGAAACAAAAATAAAATCGAGAATGAGACGACCTTTAAACTTACCTCGTAATGAAAAACTAAAACTCGTCGAATGGTGAGATAGTTTTTTCTTTTATATATGGGTTAGATTCTTCTTCTGTGTCATACTTGCTACTTCTTCTTTCAGCTTACCGTTTCCTTTGCTCGCTACTTCCAACAGCAGCCACAATCCTATTAAAAAAATGAAATAAAAAAGAAAAAGATAAAAAATTTTAGCAAAAAAACTATAAAAATTAAAAAAGTTGAAAAAAAAAGCTAAGAAATTTTTGTTATCTTTATTAAAATTGTACTCAATATATAATATAATTAATTGTGACATATTATCTTATTATTTTACACAAATTTTATTTATTTTTTATTTTATTTTTTAAATTTTTTGAAAATTTTTTCTTTTTCTTTTTTTAATAAAAAATAAAATAAAAAAGAAGTAGGGGGTATTTTGATATTTTGTGAAACTTGAGGGGGGAAAATGATAATAATTTATTTTTTAGGGGGTAAAATAGAAATAACTTGAGTAAAATTTAAGAAATTACTTAACTATTTGAAACAATAAGATAGGACTTTAATTTTATTCAACATAATGCCACTTATTATTATATAACAGTAAGGACAGTATGGACAATTCTCACAGAAGATGATGCCGACTTGCATATTGCCCATATCACATTTCCTCCGTAATGCTTGGCTCTGCCAACTCCATCCAATCTAAACGAAACCAAGCATATGAAAGTACATTGCATTCTGCTGCATATCTACTTTTTATTCTAAGAAAATTATTTCTCCTTAAATCAAATTTTATAATGTATTAAAAAAAGTGAGAGTGAACAAATTAAAATAAATATAATTATTTTTACTCTACAAAAGTAAATTAATTCTATCTTAAAAATAATTTTATCTTATTTATTTGGAACAAATGAGAGAGATAAATATAATAATGCAAGAATGATAGTTTCAGGTAATGAAAGCATTATTGTTTAGACTGCGTTAATGTGTATTCAAGAAAGTAATAAACGTAATATTTATAATTTCACTGATGCATTAAGATCCACACCGTATTATGTATCTAATGTGTATCTTTTTTTCTCAAATCCAACTTACGCAAAAAAAAAATTGTTTATTTAATGAAACCCACTTAATCTCATTTGTTTTAATTTCTTTTATTAGGTTTTCAATTCGATGTGGATCATCTTAATTAATTTTTTAAGAGATTAAAAGTGTGAATTTATCAAAGAATAACATAAAATTTTTGTTTAGGGAGTTGTTAGTCCTTTCCAGAAACAAGTAGTCTTCCATGCAAAGAAATTTGTGCAAAATACAAATAATTTTTTTAAATAAAGTTTAGTGTCACATAATTCTTTTAAGTTTCAAATTCTAAACCTTCTGGAGTTGTTAGAAAAATTTAAAACATTAAAATTTCAGTTTTTAAAAAATAGAAAAAACAAATAAACTATCTGTGATTTTTTCTAACTATTTTTTTAGTAGAATAAACTGAAAATAATAAAGAAAAAAAATAAAAATAACACATACCTCATGCAATTGAATTGAATTTCAATAATAATTTATTTAAAGTATTTATCTTCAATTATGTTATAAATGCATTAAAGATTCAATCCTTGTTGGAAACAATTAAATTAAAAAGAAAATTCACTTATAAATTAGTTGAAATCCATATATAAAACATTTAAAAGAGTCATGAATAGCTTATATATATTTTTATATTTTTTAATTAAAATTTTAATATTTTTATTTCTTTAAAAATTTTAAGAAATTATTTATAAGATTTGAAATTTTAGGAGTTTTTTTTACCCAAAATCTTATTTCAAAGATTATTTTTATGTTGTCCAAAAAGTTATATCACTCATTCATAAATTTAGACAATCAATTTCTCAAAGTAAAGTTGATGGGATAGTAATCAGTATCAAATCAATTACTTTTGCTGATAAAAAGGGGGGAAATTGTAAATTGCCTCCTTAACTTTGAAATAATTATATTTAATATTTATGAATTATTAATTTTTAGAATTAATCCCTTCAACTTTAAATAAATTATAAATCACACTCATGTAAAATCTTTTTCTACAATTCTAAGAGGAATCTAAATAACATATGATATTGATACAGGAATAAAAATATAAGGATCATGTTTAATGGTTTTGCCACTTTCATTAGATAAATAAATCATATGAAAATAATTAAAATATTTAAAAATAAAAAAATTAAAAAAATATTATATAAATTGGACTGCTCTCAAATTAAAATTACAAAATTTTCGTATTATACTTGATTTTTTTTGTATTTATATTAAACTAAGTATATTTATTCCTTTAAATTATTTATAAAATAGATTTAGATATTAAATATAACTAACCAAAAGTTGAAAAGAATTGATTGTAAAAATTATTAGTGTATGGATTTTAAATGCATTATCCAAATGTTGAGATAATTTATATATATTTTTTTAAAAAAACTACAACCCAAAGAGAGGGCACCTGACCTAAGCCAAGGCACGTGATGACGAAACGGATTGGGAACGGTGGTGACGCGTTACAACTGCTCCCACAGCGACACAACCCACCATCTGTTTCTCTGGTTCAACTGCTACCCTGGGCCTACGGTCCACCATGCTCAACACGTCCTCGACCCCGTCATCACTCATTCCGTTTAACCTCAGGATGGTCAATGCTCATCCACTCATTAATTACTTTGTGGATGCTAGGAGGCCATGAGCCTATAAGCTATAATATAAGTCTTCTAATGGTGATGGGCCACCCATTTTAAGCCCAGGTCTGTTTCAACTTTTTTAGCCTCATGGTCCTGACATGGGCAGTTGCACTATTTCAATTTTCAACTCACCTTATGGCCAGCTTGTGACTTGTCCTTTTCCATTCCTTGACAAAGATTTGAAGGCCCAAAAAAAGAAAAAAAAAATGCTCAGGCAAAAAGGAAGGCTAAAAAGTGCAAAATTTAAATTACAAAAACTTACTCGATTCAAGATAATATAGTGGAGCAAAAAAAAAATAAAAATAAAGATAATATAATGAAGCAAAAAAAAAAAAATCAAGATAATATACAAACTTTGACAAAAGATTAGTGAGATATAATTAAATTAACAAATGTTCATATTCTTTTTGATCTGTATTTAGTTTACGGTGATTTTATAAAATTTGATGATTCACGTGTCGTAAGTTATAATAAAAAATTGTCTTTAATTTTTTTCAATCCAGGATACTTCCTCTGGACTATCCAAAGAAAAATGATTCCAGTAGTAAACAATGATTAATCCGTGAAATTCACGGGGAAGAAATTTCACATATTCTTTTCTTATTCATGAAAAGAATTGTATACAAATACAAACTTTTTTATTTTTTTGGTAATTTCCATGAGGCACAGCGCCTAAAAGAAAGGGAAAAAGAAAACCAAAAAAAAAAAAAAAAACTCAGCTACACAGCAATAGATTCATATTTAACATACTGCAGAAACAACTAGATTAACATTTGAAGGATCACATTTATGTCGCTATAAATTCATACCGCAGAAACACAAAAATAGGCTGTCACTTTGCTCGACAATGTTATCAACTTATCATCAATATAAATGATTGAAGAAAGAAGATAATCAACTCTAACTATATCGGACATTTCAAAAATCCAATAGAAATATTTGCTGGAAGCTTCCATTGCTGCTCCAAGGTTGCTTGGTTGCTGCTGCCTTCTTTTGTTCATGAGGTCTCTGCAACAACCACTCCTTACTCGTTCTTCTTCGACACCTACCGTTTTATTACAACGAAGAAGGAAGACTTCGTGAGAAATAACAGCTTGAGACATAAATAATATGTCATTCTGCAATTCAAAATGTACATAATTTTGAGAAGCATAGCAAGTGGATCGAGCAAGCACAACAGCTAACACTCAAATCGAATATTCATTGCCACGGAACCACTTGATGAAAATATTAAGCTATTAGGCGAAGACCTAAAGACAATTTGATTACTAACTAAAACAACACAGAAATTGTCGTTCTTCATGTTAGTTGTAATAGAATAATTCTTCTTCTACATCTAAGAATGGATGTAGAAATATTATACTCTTTGATGGAGGATATAGGATGGACATTGAGATTCAATGTTTTTTAAGAGGATGTGAGAATAGAAGATAGAATGCCAGAATAACAGAACTATTTATAATAAGGGTGAGCACTGAGAAAGTTGGATGACAGCATTGACAAGAGATTATGATTGTAGCTAAGAATAAAAAACATTGGAGAAGAAGATGAAAGGAGATGATTATATCTTGCAACATTGTAGTTTATGTGGCTTATATAGAAGGGAAGAGGGAGACAAAGCAGTTAAAATTTTTGACGTTTCCTGTCTTTTTGCCTCATTTTTCTGCAGATTATCAGGAAGAACAGACAGAGATGAAACAAGAAACATCAATCTCCTGGACTGAATTTCTTTTCCCTCACATTTTCTTACAAGTTCTTCGCCGTCGAACGGGTTGTGTTTGTCGAGTACTTTTGGTTTGTAGTACTTTAATACGAAGCGGGCCCACCTAGACAAAATAACACCGTAAGCATCACATGAATGGTCCTTGATGCTCTGCTACATGGCGCAGAAGTAGAGCTTCAAACATCAACAATAACCTGTTTGTGTTTTATTATATTCACTTCAGAAACATTTTCAGATGCCATATCAGAAATCTTCATGGTAACCACTGTTCTCAGAAATTATTTTTCTGTAAAGTCACTCAGATAAGTGAGGCCTTCTAAGCAAATGTCGTTGTGTGAGTAGTACCAATGACAGATTCAGGGGGTCTACGTTTGACAAGGAAGCAAAGCTCACCAGGTTTTTTAGCTCATCCTCATAAATTGTTATTGAATCTCACAATCTGTAGTTGATAATGCCTCACAAGATCCCCTGCTTGTTAACCCAAAATCATGAAACTGCAGAGAACTAGATGAGTAGAGGAAACAAACCAAAAATTATGTTTTATTTTACCTGTGTTTTCTAAAACATGCATCCTGCTTTTGGAATTCAACCAGAACCTGTGTTACCAACAGCCTAATATGATCAGCATCACATCTCGGAAGTAATACTTAGAAAATCTAAACTATAAAGGTCCATTGACGTCTCATTTACTCACTTAAATCTGATGCTCCATTTTTTATTAGAATGCAGATCCCTTAGAAGAATTTCGATTCCTTCCTTGTTTGTAAGGGCGGGAAGATTTGCCTCAGCCTCATTCTGTTTATCATAACCGTAAGAATCTTATTTTTTCATAAATATATATCAATTTTTTCCTTTTTTTTTCTGTGATAGAATCGATTGAAGAAAAAACATCACCTTAGGGAGGACAATTCTGTCATGGGGGCCAACGTCACTGCTACGTAACTTCTCTGTCAGCAATTCTCTTAGTCTCCGCTCTCAAACAAGGAAAAAGAAAAGAAAAGAAAAACTCAAAAAACCTAAAAGAGATGAATCCATACAATAATTGAGGAAGAGCAGTCTCCATTCACGCTCTAGAACTCACGTTACACAGCCAATGGGTCACTCACTGACTGTGTCTGGACGTGCATCATGAGCTATAGTGTGTGAACAGAGCATTGTTTTAAGAGATCCGCTAGAATTTTATTTCGAGCCCACCTTCCCATTTGGAGCATTAAAGGTATCGAGGTTGCTGTCCACAGCAGTAGGAGTGGCAGTGTCCTGCAAATTACAAATAGCAGTGGTTTGTGTCCTAGGTTTTTGAGAGTTCGAATTAGAAGCCTTGGAAGCAACTGCAGAAATTCTAGTCCTTTGCCTAACAAGTCTTCTTCTGTCTGTGGCTATCTTGCGCATTATTCATGCTTGCTCCATTTTTACCTCATCGATCTGGAAATTATGTAATTGAACTCGATTTACTTGCAAAGATGTATTCATAAATGTGGGACAGGGAAGAGGCTGATTTTCTTGGGGCATCGGAAATAATTCGAGACAGCGCAGTGCTACATGGTTTACGTTGGAGGAGGAACAGGGGGAGGCTGAAGCGATGGCGGCTGCAGAGGTGGTTAATGCAGTAGTAGAGTTGCGAATTTCCTCAAATGAATGACGTGAAAAGCAAAGAAAAAGTAAGTTAATAAATAAGTTAATTTAGTATAAAATAACTTAATAAGCATATAATCACTTTATTTTTGTTAATAAATAATAATTTAATGTGGCACGCGCATACATACATATGAAATAATACTTTTTTTTAATCCTTCTATAGATAATGTCTCTAGCTACATTCTAAACGATAGCTTTTTGCAAATAAACAATATTGAATTTAATGAATTGATAAAATATAAATTGAAGAGTAATGCTCTATGTATGAATTATTTTATAGTAAGGCTCACGTAGCATTTCCATGATCCTGATTAATGACGGAAAACCATTTTTTTTGCTACGTTGGTTTAATTGATAATCAATTTTTGTTAGAAATTTTATTTTTCAATGAAAAATTCTAAATTTCTGATAAAAATTTCTATCAGAAATAGAGTTTTTTTGTAGTGGGGTGAATTTCAAGTTTTCGAAATTTTCTTTGAAAACTTTTGACTTTAAAAAGTTATGGATGATTTAATTCAACATGTCAAGTGAATTTCTATGAAGATGTTTGCACACAAAATATAATAATTTAAATAGTTGTGCAAAGTAACTTATTTAATGTGCATAGGCAAGGCAACAAGAAACACATGCATAAAAAAGATATTACTCTTTCAAGAAGTCAAACATCTAAGCAACGGGATAAATATTGAAGTACAATATATTCAACAAATTATACAAAACTAGAGTATGTCTATTTTTCAATTGTTCAATATTATGGAACTAAAAGACCAATACTTTCAACAATACAAATCAAGTAATTTAAAGTTTGCAACCCAATTTGATAAATATCAATAAAAGCAAGATAATTAACACGATATAAATTACTAGAATATGAAGAGAGTAGAAAAAGAGGAATTAAATTCAAGATTTATAGTGATTCCCTTTTGAAAATCTATTCCAAGGTATACATTTATTTTTCAAGTTTTACAAGTTTAGACTACTTCTCCACTATCCTTTCAAGTTTCAACTAGCACTTAAACAAACTTTATAACCTCTTTGCTTTTTTGTGAGCAAATCACTCTTTATAAGGGATCGGTAAACTTTTATTAAAATTATGATTGATCAAACTATGTAAATAGTTATGAAAATTGTATGCAAAATATATTAAAGATTATATAGATGAACGATTACCTAGATTTCTTGATTGATTTATTATAATAAAATATCTCATTTGCTGATTCTAAATTGATCACAATTTCATGTATAGACCATGTTCACAAAAGTCAAGATGATCACATAGACATATCCGATTACAGAAGTCAATCATCTTTTCTTACACTAGTTTTCATAGCAAAATTGAGGGAAGAGACTGCAGACAGATAAGGAATATGCACTAGTATACAATATTAGGAGTAGAGACCTTGTAGAAATAAAATGAATCAGGTCATGATCCGAGCTACTAGCCAAAAATCCCAATATCTCAGTTCTAGTATAAGTGCCACTAATAAAGCCTAACCTTTATCATAACAAATGAGTTACTATATTTTAACACTCTATAATTTTTGAATTATTAAGTCTACAATGAGAAAAAAAGTCTAACAATCTTTCACTTAGATCACATAATTTAGAAATCGTGACTATTTTAATAAATGTCAAAGTAAGTTAAGGCATTATTACACCTAATAGTGCTGAACATTATATTTGATAAGGATATTAGCATCATACACATTGCAAACCTACATCTTGCTGATCACAATTTAACATAAAATGTGTATAACAAGATTTATATAATGGCAAACATGATTATATTTAAATCTCTACATAATGGTCCTAGCGTCCGCCTAAGATGTCAAATGCAAATCATTGTTCTTAACACAATAGTGAGACATGGTTTAAATATCTCCAGTAACATGTCATAACCAGATAATGTATACAAATAACAATATATGACAATATCGTGAATATTTCATATCTTGAGATAAATAACAAATGTAATTACATTAAATACAATACTTCTACTAACCCAATGCATCAAAAGACTTAGCTAAACCTATATTAAGTACATGATCATGATACATTCCAACTGCTGAGCCTTTGGTTAGTGGATTCGCAAGCACTTGATCTCTAGAAACATGCTTAATATAAGTAATATGCTCGCATATTTTCTCTCTTATAAATTGATACTTAACATCAAAATGTTTCATACGAGTAGTGCTTTTATTATTTAAAGAGAAGCCAACAGCAGTAGCATTGTCACAATAAATGATTAAGAGTCTCGATATGCTTCCAACAATATCAAAATCAATAATAAAATTCTTTAACCATATAGTTTCACGAGTAACTTTAGAACACACGATGTACTTTGCTTCCATAGTAGAGGTTATTGTAAGTGACTACTTGACACTTTTCCAAGACACAACTTTTTCTACCATCATAAATACGTATCCAGATGTGCATATATGATCATCTAGACATCCAACATCTGAGTTTGAATAGCCTTTAATCATGAAATCTCTTGATCTTCTATAGGTCAACATGTAATATTTTGTACCCTGTAGGTACCTCATTACTCTTTTAGTAGCAGTCTAATGTTGCTGACCAAGATTTTTTAGGTATTTTTCCAGTACACTAGCAACAAAAGTATATCGGGGCATGTACACACCTATGCAAACATCAGGCTACCTATGACGGATGCATATGAGACATTTTTCATCTTTTATCTTTCTTCATCACTTTGAAGACACTGGGCTTTTGAAAAGATCTCACCCTTTTGAATAGGTGTAGAAACTTGAAAGCACATTACCATGTTGAACCTCTTAAATATTTTCTTAATGTATGAATGGTGAAACAAACCAAGCATATATTGAGATCTGTCACAATGAATTTCTATACCCAAAACAAATTGACATTTCCAAGATCTTTCATCTCAAAATGCATTGATAATATTTGCTTTGTCTTAGTTAATAATTTCAGGTCGTTACTTGTAAGGAGAATGTCGTCAATATGTAATACTAGGATTATAAAACTACCCACACTTATAATAATATAGATACAAGGATTTGTATTATTCTCCTTGAATCCAAGAGAAATTACTATTTCATCAAACTTAAGATACCACTGTATAGACATTTGCTTTAAGCCATATATGGGCTTTTTCAATTTACACACAAGGTGTTCTTTGCCTTTCTCTTGGAAACCATCTACCTAATTCATGTATATTGTCTTTATTAGGTTACTATCTAGGAAGGCTGTTTTGCTATCATCACCATAATAACTCCAAATGAGTCCTTAGTTGATATTGGCAAGAAGGTTTCTTCATTATCTATGCCTTCATTTTGATGTAGCATTTTGCTACAAATCTAGGCTTGTACCTCTCAATTTCACCTCGAGCATCCTGTTTTGTCTTGAACATCCACTTGCATTCAACCAACTTACAACCAGTAGGCAATTTAATGAGGTCCTACACTTGAATTTTGTGTATTGATGCCAATTCATCCTTCATTGCACTAATCCATTCTACAGAATTTGGACTAATAGCTTGTGAAAAAGTAGTGGGACCATAATCATTATTAATGTCAAATTCATGCTTTTGTAGGTAAATTGGATAATCATTAAAGATTGTTGGTCTGTGAACTTTATTGGACCTTCTAAGGGAATTTCATTAATTGTTTCTTGCAGCTCTACATTTTCTGCCATTGGTTGCATTGGATTAACCTATGGGACAACAGAAGATAACTTACCAAGTTGTGGTGCTAGTAGAATTACTACACTTTCTTCTTTGATGGTTGTGATTTGTGGTACCTAACTCCTACCGTTTAACTCATCCTTAAAATAAATGACTTTGTTAGATTCAATAAATCTTGTTGAATGAGTTTGACAGTAGAACTTGTTGCCTCTTGACCTACTACAATAGTTAATGAAGTGCCTAGAAATAGCCTTTGAATAAATTTTCTTTGTAGAAGGAATATATGGTTTCATCTTGGCTTTACAACCTTAAACATGAAAATGCCTCAGGCTAGGCTTTCTCTTATAAATTAACTCATAAGGGGTTTTAGGCATTGACTTGCTTAGAACTTGATTCAAAATATATGTAGTATCCTTCAATGCATCACCCCACAAGAACTCTGGCAATGGTGAATAAGACAACATGCATCTACTATGTCCATGAGCATCCGATTTCTTCTTTTCACAATACCGTTTTATTCTAATGTCTTAAGCATGGTGTAACTTGCTTCAATCTCAGACTCATGTAGGTACTTGGCAAAAAAACCTAGATTTCTTGTAGTCTCATTTTACGTATGATAATACTTATTACCTCTATCA
>JANHAO010026602.1:0-11047 GCA_026873985.1 Saraca asoca | reverse complement strand
TACAATGGTAATTACATATGCAGTAAATCTATTACATCAGTATTTATTGTACAAGATAGAATGTGTAGACCAAATCTTCTACTTTTGGCTGCAAGCTGGCTTTTGCAGGCGGGACCCCAATTGACCGTTGGGGCAAGACATGATTTAACCTCTCTGTCTGGCGAGCTTCAGGTCATATGCTAGGCTTCGCCAGGTCGCTTGCCTAACCCTGGGAATAGCGAGTTTGAACCCATGCCTTCGTGCACGAGTCGAGGTTGATGAGGTCACTTTGTGACGCGATGAAACAATCCTTGGCACTGCTCGAGCTGGTCCCCTCGTTGGTTTTGGGCTTCTCGCTAGCACTCTTGGATCGAGCCAATTTTCACATATAACATAAGCCCCCCAACTCGTAGCTTACTCTGTGGGCTAGGAGTTGAGACTCTTCAGCTCTCTAGTCGTCAACCTTTTCCTGAGACTATCATTCCATCTACACTAGGCCACGTCTCCATGACACATGTCCAGCAGCTATTGTTGGGTCAACTTAGCCTTTTCCTGAGACCATTAATGATGATAGTTGGGGGGATGGTTCCAGATCCTTCAGTGGAGACATCTCCGATTCTATATAATGAAGTGATAACCCCTTTTACTCCTTCATTCAAGCCATGGAGTTTCTTGATAGACCCTGACCATTTTCGGCATTCCGTCCTTCATCGGAGGCGTGTATGGTCTACTGCATATGTAACTGAAAAGACTTATCTTCCCTGGTAACGTGGAAGGATCTTGCGTGGATCCCAGATTGTGTCCTCTCGGCCCCGCTGTGAGGCAATTGTTTAGCCAGCCAAGCTCCCGGTGCTTCCTGATTGGCTTCTTTCAGGAGGAGCAGGTGGTCGAGGATGAAGGGATGCAGCACTGCTACTGATTGTGCATTTGAGGAAGAAAGTTATGGCATGTGGTCCCTAATAAACCAAGGCACGGCTCCCGAAGGCTGGCCTTTCTTCTTAGTCATAGGTTTTCTCTTTGTATTTGGCTTAGCCTATTATTTAGAGCTTTCCAATGTAATCTAGCCTCGTTGAGGCTCTTTAATGAATAAAACTTCTTTTCTGCAATTTCTGCTTATTATTTTTATTCCTCCCATGCTTATTGTTTGGTCGATCTGAGTGATCTGTATTTATCTAAGAAATTGTGTGAGAGGCGCGCATACTTAGTCATAAGTGAGCTGTAAATTAGGGCATTTTCACATGATAACTGTGAAGTTGGTAATGAGCGTTCTCATGCTCGGGCCACCTTCATGGCTAATTTGATAAGTGCGCATGAGAGCTGTGACTATCAACGTTCTATCACCTTGGGCGAATAATTGATTCATTAATTCTTTATGCTTCAGTGATCACGGAGTCACGCTAGCATTGAGTGTTTTTTAGTGTCTCCATACCTCAGCGAGCACGTGGCCACACTGGCATTGTGAGTGTGTTTTGAGTGTCTCCACGCCTTAACGAGCCCACAACTCAACTAGTTAAGTGAGTTTATTTTAAGCGTCTCCACGCCTTAGTGAGATCGTAGCTGTGCTGGTTAAGTGAGTTTGTTTTGAGCGTCTCCACGCCTCAGTGAGCCCGTAGCTCAACTGGTTAAGCGAGTTTATTTTGAGTGTCTCCATGCCTCAACGAGCCCACAACTACACTGGTTAAGCGATTTTGTTTTGAGCATCTCCATGCCTCAGCGAGCCCATAGCTCAACTGGTTAAGTGAGTTTATTTTGAGTGTCTCCACGTCTCAGCTAGCCTACAGCTCAACTGGTTAAGCGAGTTTATTTTGAGTGTTTCCACGCCTTATGAGCCCATAGCTCAACTAGTTAAGCGAGTTTATTTTGAGCATTTCCATACCTCAATGAGCTCGCAGCTCAACTGGTTAAGTGAGTTTGTTTTGAGCGTCTCCATGCCTCAGCAAGCCCGTAGCTCAACTAGTTAAGCGAGTTTATTTTGAGCGTCTCCACGCCTCAGCGAGCCCATAGCTCAACTAGTTAAGCGTTCATCAATTCTTTTCCGAAATGAGCTCCGAGGGGCCTCAATGGGATCAAGGATCGCTGTTGGCATAAAGTATGAAGTCTCTAGTGAAATTTGCAACATGTTGACCACATGTGAGCTGTGGATATTTGCCATCACTTGGAAGCGAAGAGAGCAGAGTGAATGACATTAAATCAATTGACAAATGACTTTTAGTAGAATAAAAAAAGTAATAATTACATTTGCCCTAAAATTCAACATACAACATCAATACACAATTCGGGCCAAGTCCCTTAGCTTTTGGTTAGTATTACATGGAGACGACTAGGGCAGCTACCTTGAGGGTTATACCACATACTCGCTTAGGCATCCTTTTCTGATCAAATCCTCAATCGTCTGCCTAAGGGCTTGACAATTTGTCATGCCGTGACCAGCCTCATTATGAAAGGCACAAAACTCTTCCTGTTTTCTCCATCTATAGGGGATTTTGGAGGGTGGGGGCACCCCAAAATCTCCCCTGTTCCTTTCCGTCATGGAGATCCTATCTTGAGAATCTAACAGCATGCTGAATTATTCATAATAGTCTAAATATTAGGGTCGTTCACCCTTGGACTTTTTAGGCTTATTCACCGTGCATTTGGTGGAGTGATCATCTTGATCCAAGCCACTCCTCCTTTTGCCATGAGAGGAATTGACCTTTTCATCCTTCTTGTCAAACTTTTCCAAGCCAAAGGTCTCTTCCAACTTGATCTACTTGGCAGCCCGCTCATAGAACTTGGTGAGATCCTTGACCAGGGACTTATACATACTTTTGTACAATTTTTCATCTTTGCGAAGTCCGATCGAGATGGTGGCTAGCATGGTTTCTTTAGATGGACTCTCTATTGAATTAGCTTCAAGTCTGAATCTAGCGATCTAGTCCTTAAGTGACTTGTGCTTGCGTTGAAAAACCATAGCGAGGTGGCAGAGGGCACCAATTCTCTCTTCAGTGCTCGATACTGGCTAATGAACTTCTATTGATAGTCTTCCCAATTGTCGATTGAGCGAGTCAGGAGGCTTTTGAACCAAGCTTGAGGCACACCTCCCAATGTAGCCAGAAACACCCGACACTTGACCAAGGGGTCATTGTCTGTAAACCCATATGAACATTGAATGCATCTAGATGATCGTACAGATCAGAATCCTCGTTATACAATGGGATCATAGGGATCTTGAGCTTGAGCAATAGAGGTCAAGCTTCAATCTCCTTAGAAAGTGGCGATCGTTCCTCACAGTGAGTTTGATCACTTGGGATTCAAAGGCATTCTTCCAACTGGGCCATCTTCTGAAATAGCTCTCCAACTAGCGAGTCTCGTACCATAGAGCACTGGCTAGGTGATCGCTGGGCGCTTTGCTCTCCACTATCTCGAGAGTCACGACTCGGGGTCCGCTCTTGCAAGCAATGAGCTTGGGTATTGCCTTGGTTCAGATAGTCGGGGTGCTGGGTCTGGCGTTGCTAGAGAACATTCTCAGGCATTGAGACTTCAGCTTGTCTCTGGATGCCTTGTGCCAACAATGTGACTGCTTTAGTCAGTTCTTCCATCATACATTCAAGTTTTTCTTAACATTGAAGCTAGGTCTGTAGTCCATTAGCACCATAGGTGATGGGGACCGATTGTGTCGAATCAGCTGGAAGGATACCAGTGGCTGCTCTAATGACAGGAGCAGTCAACGAGTCCATTATCGAAACATGACCATCCGAAGGATGGGGTTATGCATTTAAGGCTCTAGTGACTCTTCCCTTAGCCATTGTGGTGGAAATGAACCAAAACAGGCAAGATTCCCCACAGGCGGTGCTAAAATGTTGACATTAGATTTTGGTTCATATGGAGGACCGTAAAATCTGGCCAATGGGGGATTCTTCAGGATCTTTGACCTGTAATTGATTCAAATGCAGTAAGATCAAAAAATGATCAGAGGGGAAGAGGAGAAGAGAAAACACAAAGTTTAGCATGGTTCAGCCAAATCCAAGTGTCACCGGATCCTACGTCCATGGTAGTGTGCAATTGATACAAAATCTTCACAATGTTACAATATTTGATCTCTGTTTTAACAGAGTTTCAGTAGGGAAAAATCATCTCTCCCTACAAAGGGGCTCCTTCCTTATATTTATAAAGGGAAGGAGGTTACAATGGTAATTACATATGCAGTAAATCTATCACATTAATATTTATTGTACAAGATAGAATGTGCAGACCAAATCTTCTACTTTCAGCTGTAAGCTGCCTTTTGTAGGTGGGACCCCAATTGACCATTGGGGCAAGACATGATTTAACCTCTCTGTCTGGCAAGCTTTGGGTTGTAGGCTAGGCTTCGCCAGATCGCTTGCCCGACCTTCGGAATAACGAGTTTGAACCCATGCCTTCGCGCATGAGTCGGGGCTAACAAGGTCACTTTGGGACGTGACAAAATGATGCTGGGCGTTGCTCGAGCTGGTCCCCTCATTGGTCTCGGGCTTCTCGCAAGCACTCTTGGATCGAGCCAATTTTCACATATAACATGACCTAAACCTTGTTCTCAATGACCTAAGGTTATTGCTTTGATCGATGTTGACTAGTGACCTTAGCTCGTATTTAGTGACCTGATGTCTTGATCCAGCGACCTCAATCCTGGATGAGTTGGGCCCTTATTAGCTGAGTCTATCCACTGGCTTTTACTAGCCCATGCGACTCCAAAAATACCCACAACAGATACAATACAATAAATTGAGATGTAAATCTGAATTATCTAGGTAGAAATTTTCTTCACATTGCTCAAGAATTGATTAAATCATTGAAATGAAGTGAGGTAATGAATATTTGGTATAAGCTCAGAGTTCCTCTTTTTTTGTCACAATGAGTTATGAAAGAAGTTATGTTTGAAATAAGGTCTAGTCTATTTATAGTTGAAATAATCGACATTTAAAAATAACTAATTTTCAATCCTTGAATTGATTCATGAATTCATTCGTAGCAGTTATAACAAACTGGTAACTAACTAATCGATTTATTCGGTAAGAAAAGTTTTCTTCATGAATTGATTGGTGAATCAATTCAAGTTTTCCACTAATGAATCAATTCTTAAATTGCTTCACATGATGAAAAATAGTTTTTATAAAAGTTTAACTTATGAAGGAACATGTAAAAAATTTGTTTGAAAACTTTTGATTTAAAACTCATTTTAAATGATTTATTTTACCTCAATGTAAATTATTTTAGAAAATATGATTGAGCAATTTGAATAAGATTTCAATTACAAAAGACCCTATAAAATCAAATAAACAACTTAGAACTAATGTTGATCTTTTGGACAAGCTTTGATCAACTTTGAATCTTACAAAATAGATAAACACTTAAACATATAGTTAGCTTATGATATTAACTAAAGTTGTTTTTCAATCATCAAAATTGAAGAAAATGTGTAGCTAGGATTTCCTAGGCTAACACACATTAAGCTGTAGAGGAGGACCGATGCCCCTACTCTATTTAGATGTTTTTCCCCAACATTTGATCTCTTTGTTCAGCTCAAATTTGCTCTGCTAGCTATGTCTCTGAGCATAGGTGAGTAGATTTCTTATTTTGAAATCCTAGATTTTAGTTTGATAGTGATGAATTCCTCTTGTTTTTCATTTAGGCTAGCTAGAGCTTTCAGCCTATTCAGAAACAAGTGATTTTTTTTAGCCACAACCCATAAGGAGTTAAGCATGTGCTCTTAGTGAATAGCTAAATTTCTATAATTATTGGGTTGTTATTTTAGTTTTAGGTTTGGGTGTTCTAAACTTATGTTTGTGGGCTGATTATAGGAAATATTGTTTAAATTGCTAGATTAGAGCCTTAAATTGTAATTACACTTTCTCTTAGAAGTTCTATTTTGGATCTTCAAAGAATTGCTCAAGGTGAGTAAATTGCTCACCATCTTATACACTTTTATGTGAGGTGCTATCTAGTATGAGTGAATGTAGGATTAAGTATGTTTACTTTAAAGTTTTGATTTAGGAAAGGAAAGAAAGAGATGAATAGATTGGAATTATGTTATGTAAATGGATTCAATGAGTAAAGTGAGCAAATGTTAAATTGTTTTAAGACATTGGAAATGAACAAAAGTGGAAATGAGATTGTTTGAACATTGAAATTTCCTTATGTGAGTTGTCAAACATGGAAATTGCCTTATGTGATTTGGTTAAATATCAGAAAAGAGCGAACGTTGAGATGTGAATAGTTAGAATATTATGGAATTGTTTTGGAATGAGACTGAATGTTTTAGTTGTAGGATGACTTAGGTCCTTATTGTATTTATGTTTGAATATTGAAATTTTTGTATTGTGTGTGTGGTTTGATACTGGGAAAAGGTTGAATAATGAGTAGGTGAGTAAATCACTCACCTTCCTTGCAATTGTAAATTATTCAATTTCCTTATAAGTAAGAATAAAATTAGGTTATGCTTGATTTGGAGTATTTTTTAGTTTGAACTACTTGAAAATTATATATTACAATTGTCACATATGTGAAATCATTTGGTTATCAGTAGTGAATAAATGTAGAATTATTGTCTATTTCAAATGTAAACACACAGAACCATTTGGGTTATTGGTAGTTTATATTTTAAAACCATTGTTTATTTGGAATGTATGAGTATGAAACCGTAAAGTCATTGGAAATATGTGAATGTTATGTCATTGAATAATTGAAAATGTATAGATGTGAAAATTGTGTAGATAGTTGAATTGTGTGGACAAAGAATTGTCTTTGATTATAAGATTGAGTATTATAGATTAGATTGCCCAAAAATTGAAAACTTGTATGTTTGTGATGTTGGATTGTGTTTGAATTGGAAGTTGGACCCTTGAGCATGGTTCATTGGGTAATTTCCCTCATGTAATAAAAGCTGAATGTGTTATGACCATTGAATTGTTGAGCGATAAGGAGAGGTAAATTAGTGAAGAGATAAATTGCAAGGATAATTAAAATTGAAATTGAAAATTGCAAAGGGTAAGTTACTTAAAGGATTTGACTCATGAATCCAATTCCAATTTTTTTATGGTGTTTCATGTTGCTAAGTAATTGTCATTAAGCTTGTTCATATAGCTTTTGTTGATTAACTTGGAAAGTGCTAAGATTGCTTTTTGCAATTGGGTGCAATTATTAGTATCAAGTCTTGTATGTTACCTCTTTATAAGGGGTATCATGAAAGTTAGAAATGGAGGATTCGATTGAATTCTTTCAAATGTTTCATGAATAGTTTGTTGTACAAATATAATGTTAGTTTTACTAGATCTATATGCCTTTCATATATATTGGAATGTTGCCTCCATGAGAGAAACAAATAGCCCAGTAGTGCTAACCATTGTTGCTATGTTAGTATTATCATCTAGTGAGAAATGTTAGAGTGCAAGTTTCAATTTTGGCAATGTGCTTATGCAACATAAAACAACAAAAAGGGTAATTGACGATAATTATATTGATTAGTGAAAGATTTACTTATTGGCTTTCTTTAAAACTAACTATTTTTTAAAAAAAAAATGCTTTAGGTTGTACGGTTTCGGTGACCGAGTGGGCTACCACATTAGAGATTGAAGACATAAGTCTTGGAGGATTGTTCTGGTAGTAGAAATGTTGTACACGAGCATGTGTGTCTTGAAGTAGTCATGTCTAAGTCAAATTGCATCATCTTGTGATTAATAGTGTTGTGTATGATCTTGACTGTGTGTATAGGTGTTGGATAGGGCATATGGCTTTTCACTATTGTCTTGGCTTAGAGCTTGGTATTCGAAAAATAGAGAAAACTTTGTCAAAAGTATTTTGTAGAATGTTTGAAATATTTATTAAAGAAAGTGCTTTGGAAATTTTTGAGTAAATGTTTTGTTTTAAATTCTTATAAATGTGTTTTCAAACAAGTCTTACTTGAGTTGTGTACTGCAAGACTTGTAGGAAAACACCACCAGATGTCTTCCTATGCCAGTTGTCCTCCAAAATTTAGAGCTTGACACAATGTAAGAATTCACACCTTAAATTAGAAGCTTGGACCAATGAACAATTTTCTTTAGGCAATTTATTTGCAATTTCACAATTCAATTTTTTCTATTCTCCAATGACCTTATCTCTCCATTAATTTACATGGCCATGTCAATATAACATTATCAATGCATTTGAGAATTCCCTAAGGAAACTATTCTATTGGTCCAACTTCCAATTCAAGCATTATTCAACAAGACAATCATACAAATTTAGGACCAAAACATACAACCACACATATCCATATAATACCTAACATATTCATATAGCTGGACAATGAAGTTTACCCACCTCAATCATTTTCCCATTCATTAAATTCCTAATGGAGCTGCTAATGTGCCATTACGTGTCTGCTATAATTCATTGTCAATTTATAATTCAATTAAGACTACTCTATTTCACTTCATTGTTCATGTTAGTATAGATACCCTACACACAATCAGTTGTAATAGCATAGAAACTACATATCTTAATATATTTAATAAACATGATGCTTTAGCTTCTTTATCAATTTAGTTTTAATATATATATGTTTCGATATATGTACGCTATATTGGATAAAGTCCTTGAAAGATGATTGTGTATAAATAAATTACAATTGTATTGTAATTATGAGATAATTTATACATATAATTGTATTTCAAAATATCTCCGATTGCCAAATTATTGAGAAAATAAGATATCAATAATTCATAAGAAAACTAGCAAATGTCATCACAAATTTTTCTTGAAGAACGCTATGATCTCATACATTATAGATATGCTGGTATCCCGATGAGATATATGGGCATATTTTTATGGAACATATGACTCGATTGACCCACGACAAGAAACCATATGGAATATTACCATATGTTAATGGACTTCTCATATGAAAGGTGGTGTAAGTGATCTACAAACTTGAGATCAATATTGTACCTTATGTATGGAGTCATGTACTTTGATATTATTCCAGACTTGCATAGAGTAGGGAGGAATAATTATTGGATGCATCACAAAATATATAAAAGTAGTCATTGGTCAAGAAAGAATTCGTCCTCCTTGGCAACAAAGGAAAGATATCAAAAGATGTTTTGACACTTGTACTATGATTAAAATCATATGTCTATGTATTGATTCATACATAAAAGAAGTTTTATGTATAATAAATTGTAAGATAGCACATAGTCAAATATGAACCTATAACTAGACATTCAAATTAGGGTTGACACTTGAACCATACCCTATGTCCAATTTGAATATCAAGAGATGAAGAGATCAAATTACACACTAACACCTTGTCAGGGAAGATTTTGATTTCCACAAATTTATTCCTTGCATTTAGGTGGTTATGATGCTTTGCTAGAAACCAATCAAGATCTATAAATTTATTTGAATAATTTAAGGAAATTGTGTTTAAATTAAAAGGAGTTTTAATTTAATTGAATTTGTATAAGTTTGTAAATAAATTCATTGCCAATATGCATGCAAACCAAATGGGTCACACACAATAGAATCTCTTTAATCCAAAGTCAAAGGAAAAGTTAGAATGAAAAATGTTTTGAATTCAAGTGTTAAATTAGTGAACATCTTAGAAATTTGAAATGATTAATTAAGATTTCTAATGTGATTAGAAGTGTTAATTAATTAATGATTTAATAATTCTAATAGAGATTACAATCATTAAATAGTAGCAAATTTTCGATATTGATATTTAAATGTTGTTAGAACATTTATATTAACTTTGGAGGAAATCATAACTAAAGGAATTGTTCCTCACTCGGAAATTTGTTTTAATTAATAAATTAAAATAAATTGAGAATTATTGCATAAGAGGGTTTTGTGAGTTTAAATTCATAGTTTGGACTTATTGGACGCATAAGTGGGTACATAAGGGCTAATGAGTTTGGACTTGTCATGGACTATAGACTCCTTGGGCCAAAAGGGTAGCACACAAGCCTAGAGTATTAACTCTAACCGTGCAACCCATCCACTTGGAGAAGTGGATAGCATAAGCAAGGGAAACCCTAGCTTGTGCGCAACTCATGGTTGCTCCAAACTTTTCTATTTAAAAGATTGAGATGCCAATAGTAGAACACAAGACATTATTCTTAGCACACGTGTTATATGCCCAAATACTTTCTTAGTGAGATTCCTTTTCTCATCTCCTCTTTACATTCAACAACCAACTTGATTGAGTGACTATATGATTCATAGGAGAGCTAGCACCTCTTAAGCTAAGGAGTTAATTTTCCTATTCTACCTATTATGTGAATATCAATGGAGGCTTTAAATCAAATTGGTTCATATGGATCACCATTGGTATTGGATATCAAATATGAAGAAGTTGCCTAAAAATAATTTGAATGACTTGATCATATGACCTATTGGAGAGTTCATAGAATTACTTGGAGATGAAATTTAGATTTGAAGACTAGGGATTCCAAGAACAACTTTCATGAAGGTATAATCCAAATCCTTACTTGTAAGTTATTTGAATTGTATAATACTTTATGGATTAATTTGCAAACAACTTGATCCAGGTTTAGAAAATATTTTAAAAATTCCATTACGTATACTTGATGCTTTTGATCTATTTTTCCTAACAATGGTTTTAAAGTCCATGTTGTTGTCTTTTAATTCATGATTAAATATTTGATTATTATGGTGATAATTGAGATTATGTGCATATTATAATTTGGTTCTGTTATGGGCATTTTCCAATACTGTGCAAAATGGGTCAGTAAAGGCCCAGCAACAAATAAGTCCAAAAAAGAAAAGAGCCAAGCCTATCAGTGATGCATAAAATTTCGCAAGTGCACGGCGTAGTTGTAGCTAGTACTGGCAAATATAGGTAGATCCCATAGAGAAGTTAATATTAAGTACTAAAATTTTTACAACTGAACTATCCAAATTTATTAAGGAAAGAGAAAGTAATAAGAAATAGAAAATAGATAAAGAAGAATAAAAGAAGAAAATTTTAAGAAAGAAAGAAAACAAAGATGTAATTAAAGAAGATATCAAATGTAAAAGGCCTAGGATTAGGATTTACCTCACCTATGAT
>JANHAO010026601.1:0-11054 GCA_026873985.1 Saraca asoca | reverse complement strand
TTTAAGGTTTAGAATTACCTGGAAGGCTTGAAGAATCCATGTTCTTGAATCTTAGAAGCAACTGCTTTGAGTATAGAGGTAAACTACTCTCTTGGTTATAATATTAATGAAAACAAAAGCGTATAATTTAATGGGCGGTAACACGCATATTATAGCAGAGACCATGGACCCTCCATGTGTAACCTTAAT
Source organism: Saraca asoca (assembly GCA_026873985.1). NCBI lineage: Eukaryota > Viridiplantae > Streptophyta > Magnoliopsida > Fabales > Fabaceae > Saraca > Saraca asoca. The sequence continues at coordinate 10,865 of JANHAO010026601.1, read as the reverse complement.
GGGTTATTGGGTTAACCTACCCATCAACAGTTAACCCAATATAATAGCCCACTAAACTCAGTCCATTTAACACAGGTGCAGCCCATTAAACATAATGGATCATATATATAATTGGGCTATTATATAAAATACTCATAATTGAATTAAATATTAAATCTGAGTTTTAATATGAAAACATGATTTATGTTAATCCACAAAATTATTCTAACAAAAACTGCTCATAGGCTTCACATATGATATTTTATACCTTGTTAATGGCATTCCCAAACTCATTGTTGTAGTGATTGAGCGTTGATTCAGCTGAGCGTTGCTTCTTCTTGTTAGAATCCTGATCAGGTCCTCATGATTGTAGGCTTTCTCTGCAATCTTCTTGTGAAGCAATTTTGCCTCTGATTTTGCCAATGTCATGTTCACCTCTTCTCCATCATAACGAAAAGTGCTCACAAGAGGAATTAAAAGCTGTTATCAGAAAACCGGACATAATATTTATCAGGTAATTCATTGAGGGCATAGAATGAAGGGAAGCAAAAGAGAACTCTATGATGATAAAAGATATGATAAGTATGACCTTACAAAAGGTATCTTAATGGTCTAACTTATGGAATGTGTTCTTTTGACATCAGTAATTTTAGATTGCATTTCTCCAAAACAAATTCTCCATTAAGTTCGGCATTAAATTCAGAATGGTTATAAATTTTTTAAAAAGTTGGCTGTTAGAAAATTACATGAAACAACCTTGCCACCATTTGAAATTTTACGTAAAAATATGTAACCTTTTCAAAGCAAGAAAATAACAAGTACATTAGAAATATAAACTTTTACCTTGCGGAAGTCCCCAGAAGTGTGATAGGCAACGTCCTCTTCAAGAGATTTTTTGAAACGGGCTTGATAAGCTTGCTTCGCCTTTAACAGGTCAAGTGGAGATCTAGTACAAGCAATTTCCATAAGAATCCAGTTGTTTAAAGTCAACCTCTTAGTAGCTTCATTAGCTAGAAAGTCATCCCGCTCAGCAGGCTCGAATGTCCATAATAACACAGTCCGCTGTTGGATAAAAAAGTATCAAATGTAGATAGCAAAATAACCATAATTATGCCTACTCTTTATCGAGGTTATTTATATTTGATTGAAGTTGTATACTATGAAATCAAAAATTAAAGCACTGACAGTAACATTGAAAATTCTAGCAAATGAAATGACTGCTTACTTTTGAGATTGGAGCAAAAGAAACCAAGCATCAAAAAATTCAAACTAACCTCAAAGTCACTTGAAAGTTCCTTGTCTCATGCTTTAAGAAGATCTTCTCCATAGGTTTCTGCATAAGTATCACGAATTGCCTTACGCTGAGCTGCATTTCTGACGCAGGATCGAGATTATCAATGCTCCATTTTTTCCCCACCCTGCAAAAATATTTTAGGGTGACCAACAATGGGTAGATCCAAGATATCAACGAAACAGTTCAAAACCTCTATTATCATTGATCTGAAGAAGCAACTTTGAGAAATAAAGGAACCGAAAGGCCTAATAGTTAATCAATTGTCCAATTTACTATACATTATACTGTTTTGTCAATATTATTGGTACCTTTCCACATATTTGACCCTTGAACAACATAGAAAGAATTTGGATGCGGAGTGTACCACCAGTTACACAGATTTTATCAATGCATACATGCCTTTATAGAAAGGGATGATAATCCAGAGCTTATGATTGAATAATGAATGTCAACAACCACAGTTCAGTCATTCGAAAAAAATAATAGCAATATTGCAAGAGTCCATCATGGAATTAAGACTTTGCTTAGTTTTTATAATAAGAAAACCAAAGAGTCTAGTTCTTGGAGTCATTAGTTGATCTTTTAGTTTTTGCTTTCTTGCTAAGCAAAAATTGCACAGCACAAGAAAGGTTCAACAACAGCAAATGAAAATCACAGAGGAAAAGGACCAGTCAGAAACTGAACATTGCTCCTCAAGCAACTGAGTGACACTCAACTGTTTCTGCTGGTCAGATTTGATGGTGTTAACAGAAAAGAAAAAAAAAATAGAATATCCAGGGAGGAGAATCTAGATTGTAATTTTTCCTTTTATTGCACTAGATTAAACTGATTCTTAAAGTAAGACGTCAATAGGAAGATATTACTTGAAAAGATGCGACAAATTCTGGAAAGCAGCCACTGAAGTAAAAGGCTGGTTACATAGTGTCCCAGATGGATATCCAATCTAGTAATTTTTGGAATATCAATACTTTTCAAATGTAATCAAAGCATCACCCATAAAAGCTCGAAGATGTAAGCAACAGATCACACAGTTGATAGATTCAAACTAAAAGCAAGTAATTTCTGATCAGATACAATGGACAATTGAAACTTATGCAAAATTCAGTAATGAGCGTGATGATAATTTAAATCAAAACGTGCAGTCAGATCAAGGACACGAAAATTTCCCGACAGAAATACAAAATCTGAGAAGATCAATGATCTGGTCATAAATTCACAACCAGTACTACACATCTTGAGCCAATCACTCGGTCTTAGCGATCCTTAACTAAATTAAGAGACCTTCAAATGCTTTCCGCAATTGCTCGGAGTCTTCTGCTGGGGACGGAACTTGAGCAGGCAACTTAAGAGTTGCCATTGTGACTCTTCGAGTGGGTCTCACAGTCTCTGTCTACAATGGGCTGTAGATAATCCAAAACAATGTAAGAAGTACATGGCAGCCCAGACCTTTATGGGACAATCAGCTAGCTGCACGAAATCATTTCGTGGTGAGTAAATTATTAATTGAAAATTTCGCCAATGATTACGGTTTACTACTATATTCTCGTTTTTGAGATCTCAGCCAAAAATGTGACTCGGTAGTTTTCTCACATAAGCTCTGTGAATGTTAATGCCCAAACAACACGTTACTTCTCACAAAAATTAGCTCATTTTTTTAATTGAGACAAATAATGAGATTTACAGGGAGAAAAAAAGTGGACAAGGAAAGGAACCTTCGACATCATATTATTCGTGTTTAAACGTAATTTTGATCTTATGTAATTTTGATTTTTTATTTAAAATAATATATTTTAATCCTCTAAATATTTATTGTGACTCTTTTAATCTTGCTGTTTAATTTTCGTCCACTTTCATTAATTTTTTTCTATTTTTTTCTTTCTTTCTCCCTTTCCTCTCCTCTTTCTTCAAACCAACGTCCTTTCGTCTTTCTCTGTCATTCCCATCTCTCAACCTCCCTCTCCACCACCAATTTTAGTTGGCCATTTCTGTCAATAAAAAGAAAAAATCCAAACATCAAAAAACTTGAGTCTTGAGAGAAAAATTCACCTTTTTGTTCATATAACAATCAAAATATGATCACTTAATCGATAAAAAAAATCTAAAACAAAGCTAAATTCTTAAAAGTTGTAATAAAAGTTTTTTTTAAAAAAATATTTTAAAGAAAAAGGATAAAATCAATTTGCCCTAAAAATGCTTTATTATTATTTCTGTTATACACAGAAAATAACCCCGCAAGGGCAAACCCTCGAATGTAACAAAGACTAAGATCTACACCCTCACAAGCAATAATGGCAAAATAATTTCAGGTACTAAGCCCTGTCTCACTCGTCACGATACAACGACGCCGCAAGGTACGGCTTGTGAAGCAGCATCCCAGCGATAACGCGACCCAACGGTGAGGGCTTGGGATCTACCTGGCATAATAGTCGATCGCTCTGCTCACGCTCGCTTCCTCACCACGACGACCCCCACGGCGTCCCCGAGGCAAGAAACTCTCACTTGAGACAGCAGAGTATCTTGCCTGACACGGTAACGACTATAAGCCCACAAGCCGGCCTGAAGAGCCTACTTCTACAGCTTACAGTCAAAATATGATATTTTCATTATCTTCTCTCATTTATTTTGATGTAACACAACTGTAGCAAGCAATTAATGCATGTAACCCTTCCTTCTTCTATAAATAGGATGGCATTGTTAATAGAGGAAAAGGAAGAAAAATCTTGTAAGCAGAAACTCTGCAAATTATCCAATATCAATAAAATTTTCGCCGTGGACGTAGGGTCCGGTACTGCCCAGATTTGGCCGAACCATGCTAAACGTATTGATAATGTATTCCATCTTCTTTCTCTTGGCTGCATTTCCATAACACTTCAGAAGCGACATTGATTCCTGAAACTCACATCTGGTTGACTGAAGTTCTGGTCCTCTGTACGAACCGAATTTCACCGTCAACAATTTCAAATTTAAGAATCTTCTATGATGATAAATTTTAAAACTTTTCTTTTTTTATTGAAAAAATGTGCTAAAGATTGCTTGTTTATGATTTTAAAAAAAAGTTCAAAAAATAGATGACTAGAGCATTTTCTCAGCTATAGCCAAAAAGGGACATTATTGTGGTATCCAATGTGTCACGGGTTAATAGCTCTCTAGTTGAAATTGTGTAACACAAATTGCCAATTATTGACTAACATATCAAACTTCTAATAAATTCAAGTCACACTTGGATAGATAAATGAGATATTGTAGATTTTGTCTCTATATAACCAAAATTATATGCGTAATATGTTCGCAAGCAAACATGAGTATGTAGTCGAAGCATTAGTTCATATCAAGTTTCAAGTAATATGCCACACAAGAAGCCTTTAGTACATATCGAGAAGGGACTTTTTAAAAAAAATTAAAGAAATGGATAACTCTATTTTATTAATATATGCCTTATTACACAGTTTTGAGTGTGTAAGAGAAGTCTTTAAGCCACTATACTCTGATCCCTAGCCTATGCCATAGTGTCCACCTAGGTTGCCAGGCGTGTTCTCCTAAAAAGCATTCTAAGTTAAGGCTCTAATAACACAAATAAACATATTTTTTTTAAATTGACATAAGGGCTTTTCTCCTAGTTTGGAAAGGTTCTAGTGTGCCACTCCTATGGATGAGACGATAAAAATGCAAGGATTGCAACTATATACTTTTCTACTCATACTAGAAAATGTTCTATGCTAAAAAGATAAAAATACCCCTAAAATAGAAAAAATATAGAAAAATAATATATAGGTGCATTTGCTCCCAAATTTGCACCACAAGATCTCCTCTTTATGCTTGATTTTCTCGCTAAGTTTTATTTAAAATCGAGTATGTTTACCTACCAAATTGGCTCATAAGGCTAACTTGTGACATTCTTCCCACTTCAAATGTCAATGCCCTTATTGACATCTTAATCTAACATAACTTCCATGAAGGTTTCTTCTAATAAGTGTTGAATTCTCGAATCTTCATATGGGTCTTTAGCTTACTCCACCTGAGTTACTACCTCAACTGCTCTGTGCTTCTCTCTTTAAGTTAACATCATTCTAAAGGATTTGATGAATGACACGTTTAACCTAACATAGCTTTCAGGATAGATGTTAGTTAGTTGCTTCTCAACTCTTTTTTTGACTTCCTCTTGGCTTTGTCCCCTTAAATTCGTACAATTACACATTTGTTTCCCCAGTAACCTTTGGGTAGTTGCCTCCACAACTTTGATGTCTTAGGTGATGCTACCTCTGCAGACTTTGTGATCTACCTTTATAGAATCTACTTCATTGTCCTGACATAAACTCACATGCTAATGTCTTCATAGCTCTCCAGTTTTGTCACCTTTGCAACTTCACCTATCCCACTACCCCTGTAACATTTGGGTAATTGTCTTTGCAACTTAGGTTTGCCCCTATACCTCTGTAGCTTGCAACACATTGTCACCATACAGCTCTGTTAATGGTCGATTTAGATAATCGGTTAACCAAGGGTTCTGCAACCCAAACTGCTGTATAAAACGTGAAAATTTGGAGAGACAACAAGAGCAAGAAGAAGAGTAAAAAATAAGCACACAGGGTTTTATCGTGGTTCGGTTAAAGCCAGTATGGCCCCTACGTCCACGGTGATTGTATTGGCTTTTTGAGATTGTTTCTTTACTTAGTTTTACAGAGTTACAATATTTGTGATTCTATCTCTATTTTAGTAGAGTTTCTACATGCAATTTTCTATATCTCTGTTACAATAGACTCCCCTCCTATTTATAGGAGTCGAGAAGGTTATAAATTATAATTTATCATTGTAAAACTATGATTATAGTAGCATCAGGCAATAAATGCTTGGTGTCAGTTAATAAATGCAGGACAAATTATTGTCGGACTTTGGAGGCTAATTTGCAAGTTAGAAGAGTGTTTAGACTCTCTGTTAAACATTAGCTATTTCCAATTGCGTCGGGTGGAGCTCGTTATTGTCTTAGTTTGCTAGAGGCTTTGAGCTTGTGATGTGTGATCTGCTATCTGGTTCCAATGACCTTGATCCAGATTGGGCTGCATTTCTTGTCCTGATCTGGTCCATTGGGCCTTTTGCTTGCTCATTCCACTCAGTCCATAAAATGTCTAGAACAAGCTCTCGATTTGTTACCTCTGTAGCTTAGATGTGTGCTATCTTAATAGCTCATGTTGCTCCAACCTCTTGCAACCCTCTTGGTCAAGTCCTTAACAACATCTTTTTGTTATTTTGATGAGTGTCCACTTTGCTCACAAGTCTCATATGGCTTTGACAAGCCGAATCCACCCTAATCACGGCCCACCTCGACCTGCTCTCTAACACAACTGGACTCTGATACCAACTGTCACGAGCTAGTAGCTCTCTAATTGAAACCATGTAGCGCATGCAGTAACTCTTAGTTAACATGTCAGCCTTTCAATAAATTTGAGCCACACTTGGATACATAAATGGGGAATTGTAGATTTTGTCACTTATACAACGAAAATCCTATGCATAACATATCTGCAAGCAAACATGAGCATGTAGTTGAAGCATTAGCTTATACCAAGTCTTAAAGAACGTGCCATATAGGAAGCCTTTAATGCACATTAAGAAGGACTTTTTTAAAAAAATAAAGAGAGGGATAACTCTATTTTATTAATATATGCCTCATTACATAATTTTAAGTGTGTAAAGGGAGTCTTTAAGCCACCACACTCTGATCCTTAGCCTTTGCCATAGTGCCCACCTAGGTCACTAGACGTGTCCCTCCTAAAGAGTATTAAGCCAAGGCCTTAATGGCACAAGTAAACATACTTTCTTTGAGTTAACATAAGGGCTTTTCTATCATGACCTAAAAACACCAGTCATGATTGGTGTGAATATCATTTCCTATTTGAATATTCACCAGCCTTTACCATGTATTCTTATTACAGCAATCTTAGCATTTCCTTAAAGATAATAATTTAAATCTCATATTTGATTGGTTACTTAAAATATAGCAAACTTTAGAAAGACAAAGATACTCATATGTATATGTATATATATTATAAAATTTACACTGACATCGCCCAACAGGCCAATGCCAGTATTGCCAAAATGTAACAAATTCTTATAATTTGTTCACAGACAAAATATTTTCAACCTTCCCTAAACAAAACCTAGGAACCATTTTTAAGCTACCTTATGTACTTTTCAAATAGGGCATTCAAAAGAAGTCAATTTAACCTATGTCTTACCATAACCTTAAAAGCATAGGTTAATCTAACTAAACCTTATGGCCTTTCTATTTATAGGTTTTCCAAAAAGGGTTAGCATACTTGTTTACACATTGATGGTGGACCTTTTAGGGGTTAACTATCCTATGGCCATCATTAAAAGTACAATGGGCAGCTCCAGCAGGATGATCTTGACATCATAAAGAACTTTGTATCTTGCTAAATTCAGGATGAGGGTATAATGGATATTTTTTTGATATGATCATAATGGGCCTGAGACTATGGTGGTATAAGTGTTAGTGGTGATTTCTATCAAGTTATTATCCATTCTTACTTTATAAGGGTAGGATTAGCGACAATATCTTAAGAATATGAAAAATACAATCCATAGAAGAATGAGTCTAGGGCTTAGTGAATAAAATGTACCAAACTTATGAACTCTTCAAACAACAAAAGATATATATATGTGAATATACAAGCAATCATACGTCAATTGGATAGCCATTTCCCATGTAAATTTCATAAGTAAATATTAAGTAACAGAGATCCATCCATGAGGATGATCACATCACAATCTTTCTAACACATTATGCTAAGACGGACTCTTATAGCCACAAGTTATCATTTTTGGTTCAATATAGATTTCCAATTCATAATATTACATCTTAATATTTCATATGGCAATATAAACAAATCAAACATGTCATAATAATGAATCATAAATCTCTTTGTTACTTTGGTGCAGCCTTATCTTCCATAATCCTAACTTTATCCCACTCATTATTTCAAAATGCATAGATCTAGGATCTGGTTTATTATTCTCCATCACAACACATCATTCGCATTTCAAGTCTCATAAGAGCTTTCAAATTGTCAAGGATTTCAATCCTATAATAGATACATCATCAAGATCACATCAACACATTCCATTATCATTCATGATATCATGTTCCATTTTGGATCTTATGAAAAGTAACAATTGTTAAGCAATATAATTCTCACAACAACTATATCTCATCATTCTCATTTAACCACAATCCTAGTCACAAGAGTTACATTCTATTTGCAAATGCACCACACATTCTTTGTTACGTCATATGACTATTATTTCATATTAATAATTTACATAGTCAATTATTAAATTCAATAATATTAGATTATACTTACCTATTTAAGATTTCTTAATTTTTATACTCAATTTAATAGGGTTTATACAAGACTAAACCAAGGGAATAGGAAATATTTTTGGGGCTGAGAAATGTGGAAATTTTTGAAGATGCGATCAAAATTATGAGTAGGATCATTGAAGAAATTCAATTGAATTGCGATCAGAATCGAGGAGTTCAAATGTGAAAGTTTTGATTTGACTCAAGGAAAATCAATTATAATTGCTAGTCTGCTCATTAAATAGTGTAACCTTTTAGGAAGTCCAATTACAAATACGATCAAGATCATAATTAGAATAAAATAATAAAGTAGAAAAGATCAATTCGAATTGCACAAATCTAGTTCAAGTTTCAATTCGAATTGTGTTGACGGTGGATTTTGGTATTAAGCCAAACTCCAGCCAATGGGGGGATTCTTTTGGGATCTCAAATCATTAATTAGTTCAAACACAAAAAATCAGCAAAACTCATAAGAAAGAAGGGAAGAGCAGTAGGAAAGATGCAAGATTTTAACGTGGTTCGGCCAAATTCGGGTAGTACCAGACCCTATATCAATGGTAATGTATTATTTTGAATGTATTTTTATAGAGTTTCAGCATACAAGTTTTTCCTCTCTTCCCCTACAGAGGACTCCTTCCTCATATTTATAGAGGAGAGGAGGTTACAAATATAATTGTACATGAAGTAAACCTGTTTCATCAACATTTAATGTACAAGACAGAGTAGATAGACTAAATCTTCTTTTTTGGCTATTGCAGATTGTCTCCTGCAGGTGGGCCCCGTGTGTCCGTTAAGTAGAGCATGACTTGGTCTTTTGTGGTCTCTGGTTTAGCGAGCTCTAAGGTCATTGATCACACCTCGCCAATCGGATCCTTCGAGTGAGTCTCTTTGGGATGACGAGATCAAGCTCGCTCTTTCACAGACGAGCTCGAGTTGAGGAGGCTACACAGTAAGGTGAACTGGAGACTTAGCATCCCGATCACTTTTCAAACCGGGCCTTTGCCATACTTGGGCCATTCATTGATCTATCTGAGACAATCTAGATTTCATATATAAATAAGCCCCCTAACTCTCAGCTCACCTCGTGGGCTGGGAGTTGTAACTTTCCTGGATCCTTATCCACATTCCCTGTCAAAGTCTTTGCCTAATCGTACCATCACTTCAGATTTTGTTTCTGTCTTTTTATTTTACCTCAGACCATACTTCTTACTGTTTGCGATTTCAAAATCATGTTTTTGCATTCATAAACTTTCATGGTATGTGTTGAAATATTCAGATAGCCAATCAGCTAAACATTTTCAAGCAAAACACCTTCACACATAAGTGCTGTCAGATTTGCAGAAGGATTATGCATAATCAGAAGATCGCATGAGAGCTATGAACAACCAGTCACATGTGAGCTACGAAATAGAGTGATTTTGTTGCCTTAGGCAAGTAATCAATTCATCAATTCTTTATGCTTCAACGAGCACGGAGCTACGCGAACGTTGAGTGTTTAAGAATGCCTCCGCACCTCAGTGAGCACATAGCTATGCTGGCTAAGTGAGTTTATTTTGAGCATCTCCATGCCTCAGCAAGCACACAGCTCAACTGGTTAAGTGAGTTTATTTTGAGCGTCTCCACACCTCAGCAAGCCCGTAGCTCAACTGGTTAAGTGAGTGTTTTTTAATGCCTCTTGTCAGTCCTAATTAAAATAGTTAAAGATTGTAGAAAGAGAATGGATCTTGCCCTTATCTCGTTGGAGATTAGTATACACCAGTATCAAACTTGAATTTTATTGAATTTTTCATGTAAAAGAATGAGAAACAATAGTTTATGGAGCAAGTGAGAATAAAAGTAAAATTGCAGAAATTAGAATGTTACAGATAAAAGTAAAGAGATGAAGATCAATCTTTTAAAGTGGGTCAACTTGAATTGAAATCGCAACTCAAGTTTACTCCACTTGATCTTTCTTAACTGAAAGACCTCTGAATTAAAGAAGAAAACCTTCAGGATTGACAAGCTCTTGAAATGCTAGTCTTTACAATACAACCATAAGAAATTAATAGCTTTCTTGCTAGCCTAGAAGATTTACAACAGGCTCTTCTAAATCTATACAGATTTCTAAATCCTAGAATCTCATATAAACAAAATAGAATTAAGAAAAGAGATGGATATACAATACCAATCGTTTGAAAAGAATTTCTCAAACAGAGCTACATAAACTTGAAGCAG
>JANHAO010026600.1:0-11044 GCA_026873985.1 Saraca asoca | reverse complement strand
AAATCAAGATCATCTTGGTACAACTCCTTGATTGTTTCAAAGCCAACAACTTTGGCTTGAATGGTAGCTAGCAAAGCATGTCAGCAGTTAAGTGCATTGGCTACTGAGTTCAAAGTCCCAGCTTTATGCTTCAGTAGAAATGGATAAGCTTGTAAGGTCTCACTCCAAGCAGCATGTCTGCGGTTGATCTTCTGTTGAAAGTTCAAATGCTTGAGGGCCTCATGGTCAGAGTAAAGGATGAATTCCTTATTCAAGAGATAATGGCTTCAATATTGCAAAGCTCAAACAATGGCATAGAACTCCTTATCATAAGTGGAATATTTAAGCTTGGCGTCATTGAGTTTCTCACTGAAAGAGGCAATAGGATGTCCTTCTTGACTCAAAATAGCACCAATTCCAGTGTTAGAGGCATCACAATTGACTTTGAACACTTGGTCAAAATTAGGAAAAGCTAACACTGGTGCTTCTGTCAGACGCTTCTTCAGTTCTTCAAAACTTTTCTGGGCTTGCTTAGTCCACTAAAATTTGTCTCCTTTGATGCAGTCTATGAGTGGCGCAGTAATGGAGCTAAAATTCTGAATTAACCTCCTGTAGAAGGAAGCTAGTCCGTGGAAACTTTGGACTTCCTAGACAGATCTCGGGGTTGGCCAACTGTTAATGGCCTCAACTTTGCTGGGATCGACTCGAACACCATTTGCTGTGATGATATAACCCAAGAAGACAACTTCATTGGTCAGGAAGGTGCACTTCTTCAGATTGGCATAAAGATTTTGTTCTTACAGAGCTTGCGAGACTTGTCGTAGATGATCTAAATGTTCCTCTTGACTCTTGCTATAAATAAGAATGTCGTCAAAGTAAACAACAACAAATTTACTAGTGAAGGGTTGAAGTACCTGATTCATCAGGCGCATGAACGTGCTAGGGGAATCTGACAACCCAAAAGGCATCACATTCCACTCATATAGGCCATCTCTTCTCTTGAAGGTGGTTTTCCATTCATCTCTTAGCCGAAATCTGATTTGATGATATCCACTACGAAGGTCAATCTTGGAAAAAATAGTGGCACCATGTGACTAATCTAACATGTCATTGAGCCGAGGTATCGAAAATTGATACTTGATAGTGATCTTATTGACTGCTCAACAATCAATGCTCATTCTCCAACTCCCATCCTTCTTTGGCACTAAGAGTACAGGAATGACATAGGGACTGACACTTTCTTGGACAAAGCCTTTCTTCAACAACTCTTCGACTTGCTGTTGGACTTCAGCATGCTCCTGTGATCTCATTCTGTAAGCAGGCTTGTTAGGAATGACTACTCCTGGAATGAAATCAATTGCATGTTGAATGTCTCGCATGGGTGGCAATCTTGGTGGAATCTCATCAGATATCACATCTGGAAACTTGGCTAATAAGGGTGTAACTTCCGACTGAATGGCAGATCCTTCGTTCTCTTTGAGCATCAAAATAAAACCCATGGTTTGGGCCTTGGATTGTGTCACCTTAAACTCCTCCTTAGGCATCAAAGTTACCTATGGCTTGGGTTCCTTCTGGACTCGTTTCCACTCACTGGGTAGCAACGGCGTTAATTTGATCTTTACACCGTCTTTTACAAATGAGTAGGTATTCTCATGTCCATCATGCAAAGCACAACGATCATATTGCCAAGGCCTCCCCAACAAAAGATGACAGGCATCCATGGGAACAACATCACATAAAACTTCATTGCAATACTTTTTCCCAATAGAGAAAGCAATAAGACATTGTTTGGAAACTTTTACCTCGCTTCCCTACTAAGCCATTGAAGTTTGTAAGGATGCAGATGATTCTGAGTTGGTAGCTTCAGTTTCTCCACCATGTAGCTAGATACTACATTCTCACAGCTTTCGTTGTCAATGATGACATCACACACTTTCCCCTGAGCAGTGCAACGGGCATGGAAGATGTTGTGACATGGCCAAGGTTCTTCTTTCACAGGTGTTGTATGCAAGCTTCACCTGATCACCAATGTCTCTCCTTGATCTAGAGGTGTAACCTCCTCGCCATATACTGGTTCTTTTTCATCAAACACGGGCTCTTCCTCCTCCTCCTCCTCCTCCTCTTCTTCAAACACTTCAAAAGTTTATTCTCCAATAATGGTGACAACCCTGCGGTTGGGACAATTTGTAGCAATGTGGTTGAACCCTTGGCATTTAAAGCATTTGGTCGCTTTTGAACTGGATTCTTTGGCAACCTTTGGCGGAGGCTTGCTCAAAGAACTAGGTTAAGGCTTGCTTGATGAGCTAGGCTATTGAAACTGTCCCTTGTGGGTATTGGAAAAACTCCTGGAGGAAGAAGGTTGGAATGAGGACCTTCTAGGCATATACTTCTCAACACGGATAGCTAGACGGATTACATCATCTAGAGTCCAATACTGTTGAAGCTGGACAGGATGGCTAATGTCAGTGTTTAAGCCAGCGAGGTAACGAGCCATCATTTGCTCTTCTTTTTCCTTGATGTCACACTTCATCATGAGCTTTTCGAACTCTCTGGTATACTCTTCTATAGACAAAGATCTCTATTGCAGATTCTATAGTTGGATGAAATTATCTTTGTGCTTACCTTCGCGTGCTCCCTTCCTCTTAAGGTTTTCCCACCATGTAGAGGCATGGTTCTTAAGCTTGATGGCCACAATCTTCACTTTTTGTTCCTCTGGTATCTTCTTGAATTCAAAGGCTCGCTCTGCTGTTTGAAGCCAATCTACGAACTCGTCCAGCTGGAGCTTTCCTTTAAATTTAAGAATATCCACCTTGATATCACTAGGACGAATTAATGGCTGTCTATAAGGACGACGATTTCTGGTTGATGAAGAACTGCTACTGTCAGAATCTTCACTTTTGGCCTCTTGTTGTCCTCCTACTGCTCCTTGTGCATCTAGCTAAGCTCGTTGGACATTGACAAGCTCTTGAAGTAACTGAACTCAAAGTCTCAACTCTTTGATCTCAACTTCATGTACTGTTCGTCGTCTTGGAGGCATTTTGAAAAGTTATGGGCTAAATAGTAATTGCAAAGAAATTGAGGGGTGAAAGTATAAATTTCAAAAGTTAAGGGGTCGAAGTATAATTTTATGAACTTTAGGGGCCAAAATGTAATTTGTGAAAGTTAAGGGGTTGGAATGTAAATTATGAAAAGTTAAGGGGCTGAAATATATTTTCATGAACTTCAGGGGCCGAAATGAAATTTGTGAAAGTTGAGGGACTGGAATGTAAATTATGAAAAGCATTGGGGTCAAACTATAATCTAATAAAGATGGGCTGACTGGGGTGATGATGTGGCACGTATGACACGTGACAGGTCGAGAGTGGCTAACGTGTTGCTGACAGGACACCTCAGTGCTTGCGTTGCTACTGACAGAAAATGGTGGCGTGGCGTTGATGATGTGGCAACCTCCCAACACATGGCAAACAATGTATGGCTGAGCTATCGCTGACAGGACAGATTAGGCTGACATGGCTGATGACGTGGTTGCCTTCAACCTTCAGCTGGCACGTGCGGCGCGTGGATGCGAGTGGCCGGCACGTAGGATTAAGGTGTCGGCGCATGTAGGCGCGTGTACGGTCAAGGCAGCCTTCTGAACACAATGGTGACGTTGGTTTGGCTGAAAAATGACCGGAAATGGAGGTTTTGAAGAGGGCAGTGGTGAACTTCTCTCAACTCCTCTGAAACTCACTTTTCTGGCCTATTGCAGACTCTCCCTCATCTTCCACTCACTCCTCACTAGATCTAGAACCTCGCTCTGATACCAAAACTAGTACAAAAGCTAAGAGAATAAAACTCTCAAATGAGAAAATGAAATTTGCTTTCTGATTGATGCCTTCAACACATAGCATGGGGTCTATTTATACTAGTCGTAGAGACCTTACAATAGTCTAGAAAATTAAAGTGGAATGGCAGTTACAATGCATAATTATTTTGGGGTTAAAAATATTTATTGGAGGGAGTTACAAATCTTGTGCCTTTCAACTTTGTTCCGTTTCACTAATTAGTGCCTTAACAATAATGGTTAAAAATACCTTATTTTATTTCTCATAGTTACTATAACTTTAAGTATAAAGGAGTATATATAGGTGACATTTCATTCACACTGAAAATAAATTATAGTGCAAAGTTAAACTTTATTGAAAGTAAATTTCCTTATAAATTTTCCAAAAATTCTCAAAATTGTTTTGTTCATAATGAGAATTAAAAGTTCTTGCAACAAGTTTTCCTTGCATATAGGAAGATAGATAAGTAATTTTTCACATTTTGTGAGTAGGAGAATTTTATCGAAAATTCTACTTTCCTCATTTTACTAATTATAGTCAAACTAATAATATATTCATCTATTATTTTTTAAGAAGTTACACATTTCACATAACTTTCTATCAACCAAACACCTTTATAATAATCATTGGTATCCATTGAATGAAAGCTGATGCATCTAGATTTAAGAGATACATTTATTAGAATATATATACACTAGTCATCTAGAGTCATCTATGAATATTATATGCACCCCTTGTACTTGAAGTTTCAACTATAGTGAGAAATAAAATATTCCTTTCCCTCTAAAAGCTTATTAGTACTCTATATTATCCCATTAGCGTTATATGTACCTACAAAATGAAATTGTTTATAATTATTGGTCTCTTTGTCACTCCTTCCGAACCCAGATAGGCTATGATTAGTTGGCTCATTAATTTCCACCTTGGTCCGTTAAGTCCAAGAAGCCGGAGGTTGCTGGGTCCCTTTCTAAAGTACACCAAGTCGTTCCACAATGTTTTTGAATACCCAATTTACTCAGTTCGCCCAATTGTCAAAGAATGCTTTGAGTGAAAAACCATAGCAAAAATGACGCAGAAACAAGGGAGGCCAACCACAATATTCTCTTATTGTTAGTCCCACAGTTGTCTTCACCGTCATTATGCATGCTTGTTCGAGTCCTTTGTCTCCACCAGCATTTCTTGTGGGCTATTTGATTGGACTGATGAAATTGGCATAAAGAAAATGAACAAGATTGTGTAACATAATAAAAAGTATTAAATTAAAATTTAACTTCCCATTTAATAAATTTATGTAACATAACCAATATTATAATATATAATATATTACACAATGATAAATGATTTAACTTTATTGCATAATTATTTTTATAAATAAAAAATATCATAGGTTTGAAGTTTCTCTCATATTGGATGAAACTTTTCTTTTAAGAGGATTTAATTGGGAAGGTGGAAACTGGTGGAGTGAAAGCTTGCATAGATAGAAGAGTCATCTATACATAATGGAAGTGGTTCGTTAAGCACACTTTGATGCTTAATTTAGTTTTTAGTAGAGTTTCAATAATAATAGTGAAGATGATCAAAAAAGAAATTAATTGGGTGCTTATATAAGCGACAACCATGCCAATTGACATGCTTCTAGGAGAATGATGAGCGTTCATGTGTGTTTTATGTAATGATGATGTAAGTGAAATTCTTGCTTGATGGTTGATGATGTAATCAAGTTTTTTGTACAAGTCTTGGATCACATCAATTGTTGTGGGATGGTTTAAGGACTAATTTATTTTGACTCTACCTGATGATTATGTCTATGCTTTTAGTAGACCGATGTGATGGTCACAATTGTTCGACGTAGGGCTTGGCCTTTTGGCCTCATCCAGTTATTTTCATTGCTCATTGTGATTGGAACATTTGTTCAATGTCGATTGTTTGTAGGCCTGATAAATTATTTTGGATTGTGTCATTGGATACAAGATTAATAACATATTATATCAACACATATGATGTCATCCATTTTGACTACCAATTCAACTTACTAAAATAAATTGGTTCAAGGGATTGAACCTTATTCAATTATTCTTTTTAATTTGTTGTTTGATCCTTTTTTTAAAACATTAAATTTAAGCATCAAATCTATAATAATATTGGTTACATATTATACTTCAAGCATTACTGCTGCCAATATCGGAAAAAAAAATTACCTTTGCAAAAAATACACAAAAATCACTATCAAATACAAACATAATCACCACTAATTTTTGTTTCATGAAAAAAAAGGTAAAACCGTCATTAATAACCATCATAATCATTACTAATATAAAAAAAAAAATTGGACTTAATTTTCATTTAACGACAATTATCTGTTGTCATAATTGCCACTAGTTGCAAGATTTTCGAGAGGGTTATTGGAAACTACACCTAAATCTCTTCCTATATATGTTTGTGCAACGATTTTGGGAATTGTCATAAAGTATTTTGGTGACAGTTGAAACTGTTGCTAGTTACCTTTTTTCGTTGTAGTGAACACTAATCCACCATTGTGTATGGATTATCAACAACATCTGTAATTGAGACAAGGTTACGAAGACTATCACTTTTGAATTGTTATAATTCTAAAATTAAGTGAAACACAACTTCTACTACTACAAAACTGATCATTAGTGGTGGTTCACTTAAATTGTCTCCGAAAACACGCTAAAATCACTCACTAAGTTACTCCATTAGACACTTTTGTAAAACACATTTTAGAGATGTTATTTACCGACGGTTGTGTGAAACCGCCTTGAACATCTAGAAACAATTTTTTTTCACCTATGTTGCGAATCATTTGTTATTTCTTTTTTTTTCCCCTAATTATGCTTCCTCTTTCTCCTAACTGAAATCCTCAATCTCTTCCTCTTTCCCTCATCTTTCTTAGATTTCTTAGTCTTTTACTAATTTTCTTCACTATTCTGTCCCTCTCCTCTCTCCTTCGCTATGTTACGCTTCTTCAAATCAATCAAGAACATATGGATATTTCAATTCTCTTATTTTTCAGTTTGTTTTACATCCAAGTTTGTGCCGTTTGTGTTTCCTGAAAATAAGTTATGAATTTAATTACTATTTGAGCTTATCGGCATGTTTTATGTGTCGTTGGTTTTTGGATTGGATTGATAGGTTTACTGTGAAGGCAACTCCTTCTCTTACTATGACAGGCCAAAATCTTCGTGTTTGGCCTAAAAAACCAGCCAATTTCTGGTTCATATTTCTAATCTCCTTTCTATTTTCGTCGAATTAAATTCTTACTGCTAAGTCTATGTGTGACCAATTTTTTAAATGATAAAAGGCATTTTGAGCTCCAACTTACTACTTTAATGGTTTTTTAGGAGTAAAGGAATATTATTTATAATTTGTATGATACTCTAAAAAAAAAAGTTATTAAAAATTTGCTATGTCCCTATGAAAATTTTTAATAACAATACAATCTTTTGTTGGCATATTTGAGCTTTATGCAATACTGCTTATAAGCTGAGGGGTCCTAATGTTTGTGTGCTCTGTATGGGTGGGAACCGACTAACTGGTCCAATCCCAGCAGAGCTGGCAAACTTCACCACTCTCAAAGTTCTGAGTTTCTAACAACTTTCATATCAGTAAATAATTTTGTGTCATTTGAATTGTATGAATGTTTCTGGAGGAACTTTTGACTTGTATTTTGGTAGGGTCCTAGAGTACAATCAATTTTTTGGAAATCTTTCTCAAGAGCTTGGAAATCTTTACCATATTGAAAGACAGTAAGCCTTCATCTGATTTGCTATTTATAGTCACTTTATTAAACTCCTAAATCAATTTTGAATGTCAATATAGATTTTAGGCATATTGGTTGATCATTTACCTCTTTTATATTCAGTGCCTTGTGTTCATGATTTATTTTTGCTTTAGGCAACTTAATTACTTCGAACAACTTTACTGGACAATTATCAACAACATTCGCAAGACTTACCACATTGAAAGATCTGTACGCTTCCTGTTTTTGTTTTTTGTATAACATAAATCTATTCGTACTGGCTCATAATTGTTGCATATGTTCACATGAAGCAGTCGAACTGGTAATAACCAATTCTCTGGAAAAATACCTGATTTTATTCAGAAGTGGACAGGTCCAGATAAACTGTACGAACACTCCTCTCTCTCTCTTTTTGTGAACTTTAATTGTCCTTTGATGTTGATTAATTACTGCCTTTTATTGGAATCAATGCCTTTTTTTAAAAAAAAAAATTGACAAAATAATTTAAGGGTCTGTTTTTAAATTTTGATTTTTTAATGCTTCATTCTATCTTTTTCTTACAGTAACTAGTAGCTCTCACTGATATTCGACCGCTGCTTTGTTTTTGGTACAACATTCTATTTTGTTATTGTGGTGTTAAAAATAATACCAGATGTGACCGCAATGTGTGGTTAATTCCATGTCGGTATGCTATCCATCTTTTGCTTCAAGCCAAAGTACAGTGAATGGAGAATTAATTTGTGGGCTACACTTCAGTGTTGGTAGTTCAAAATGTTACAAAATATTACATACCTCGTTTAAAAGGACTTCTAAAATTTTTTTACACTTTTGCAAATGAAATTTTATTTTTGCAACTCCTTCAAATTAGGAACAACAATTGCTAAACAATATTTATTGAGATATTAGTGCATGCTTGTAGTATGGAGTTAAGAGGTTATTTGGTACAATATTCTATTTTGTTATTGTGGTGTGCTGAAAATAATTGTACAACTGGATAAAGACAGGGACTTAAACAAATAAATATTTATACAGGTGTATGTCAAAATTTTCTGTCTACTCATTTCTTATGGCTTTCAAATTATAGCTTCAGTGAGTGAATTTTATTCAAGTAGAGAAGAACATATGCATGCAGACTCCCTTTTGCAGCCATCTGTACAGTAAAACAATAACAAAACGAGGCAGTTTGCTAGGTTTGCCACGAAGATGGCCAGCAAGACTACCATTGGATATGTACTTATATGCTATCAGTTTATTCTTGTTGGGGGTCAAGCTATACCCGTAAAATGAGACTAGATTTTGGTGCTGGTGGGATTTTAAGATAGAAATTTCTTTTAGGAACTGCATACTTACTTCCTTATTTGCGTGGGGACGCTTGATTGCAACTTTGCGCCCTTCTTAAAGTTCTCCTAAAACACATTAGACACAAGAGGAAGTGATTCACACACCTGTTTCCTTTTAAATTGTAGTCTTGAAATTAAATATATATGCTCTTTGCCATTTAACATAATAGACGGTGCAACCTCCCCTTCCAAGATTGTTATCCTGATTAAAATAATTAGTGGCTTCTTGAACTTCACTGCAGGAGAATGCATAGGGAGGTGCTCTCAGTTTCTTTATTGTTGACCGCTTGGCTAATTAAATCATCATTGCTCTTGCTAATATTTGTTCTATTCTAAAATGGTAGGCAGAATCCCTCTCTACAACTTGTAACGAGTGCTGTAGCTCAAGATCTACAAAAGGTACAAATACATGAAGATTTATTTATGCATATTGACATTAGGTCAACATGCATAAATTTGGGATTTTATAGCATGTTTAAATTCAGTTCATGCATTTAAACACGCATATTTATGTATATTTAATCATTTTGAGGAGCGATGAAATAGTAGAAAGTTACACTTCTGATTGAAGATCCTAATATTGTTTATTTATTGATTAGTTTTTCCTAAATGCCTAGTATGTGTTGTTTGGTTCAATTAGGCTTTGGTGTTGGAGCTTGGTTCTCAAGTTTTGAATCAATGCTGACACAGTCTAAAATAGCCTATAGTCATTGGGTGATCGACCTAAGTCGATCGATTGGGACTACTAAGGAATCAGCTCCAACACAGAGCTTAGCTCATGTCGTTCGACCGACCATGCCTAGTTGACAGACCTTGGTTTAGAACTTGAAAAAAATGAGAGTTTGGTGGAACAACTGCTTAAGCAACAGTCGACACTTTCATCATGTGTGACTAACTCTATTGTGTTTGTAGGTCACTTTCCAACTTCATCTCACTTCATCGATCAACAACACTACTCAAGTGTTTCTTGTGGTGTCGTCCATGGCTTTCTTAGCCACCATTATGTCTCATTGCTCTCATTCACAGTCTTTCCATGCTCCATCACTAGATGGGTACCATCACCATGATAGAGCTCGAGATGATCACCATAGAGACTAGAAATCGAAGGAGGCTCGTCGAATCACTATCAAGCTCGAGCGTGACACACTAGTAGAGCATGTTTGCTAGTTACATGAGGAATTGGATACCCTCTGTCATGCCCGAATGTAGTCCACTTTGCATCCACCACTTTCTAGTCCTTCAAGGCCCATTCTCAGGGAAACCAATTTGGTCACCTCATCTTTTCCTCAAGCAGCCCAGAACCTTCATATCTCTAAGCCTCATCAACCTCAGTTGCCATTGGCACCTCCTTTCCAAGTGTAGCCCTCTGTTCCCATGGTTTCTTTGCCAATCGCCACTGCCACCCATCTATGCTCAACCCCTTATCTCTTCCTCCCACAAACTTCAGGCTCTATTTGGCAAGACAAATAAGTTAGCATATAGCATATTTGATTAGCTTATAAGCTTGTTTGACTAAATAAGCTCTGTTTGGTATAGGAGCTTATTGAACTAGCTTATAGCTTTTCTTCAGACGCTAATCCAAGTAGCGTCTGGGACAACTGAAAGCTTCTCAATTTTTTCTTCCGTTTTTATCCTTTGCTACTGCTCGTCTTTCTCATGCCCGAGGATCTATTTCGTCTTCTCCATCCCCTTTCACTCCAGATCGCATATTCCCACGGGGCAGCATCCTCTCACGTTCTTTCTCTGCTACTCCAGCTACTGCCGCTGCCACACAACCCAGCAGTTCACTCAACCCCAACCGTCTATGCAACATGGCTGTGATTGCTCATGTTGACCATGGCAAGACCACCCTCATGGATCGATTGCTTTGCCAGTGTGGCGCGAACATACCTCATGAGTGTGCCATGGATTCCATCAACCTTAAGCGATAACGTGGAAACACAATTGTTACAAAGGTTGTTTTGTGGTTTGACAATTCGTTTGGATGTAGATTTTTTGGTTTTGCTACCTTAGAATTATATGGATTCTGCAGTTTCATCTAGGGTTTTTGGCTAAATAACATTTGATTGTGATAATAATAAGATGTGAGTAGTGGATTTGGAGGTAAATTTCTGATATGATGCTTCTCCAGTGAAAATATT